>JBBPTG010000066.1:0-137818 GCA_038093975.1 Chalciporus piperatus
GTAACAGTCCCTGAGGCCAGGGAAGCGAGTGGTTGAGCAGAAAATTGAGAGGAGGGTATGTTGGAACTATGTGTCCCAAAATGGACATGTCGTGCGCGTTCTGGAGGTGCCGGCGGCGCGCGAGAACGAGCGGTCGAAGCGATTACGTAAGCATCGGATGCGTTGCAAAAAAATATGAAAAAATGAAACAAAACAAAAGATACACGGACCTAGCTATCACCGAAAAAAAGCGGGGTGGCTGTGCTGGTGGAGGCTCGTGCGAGGCTCGCGAGAGGTCCGAGGGAGGCCCCCAAGAGGCCCCTCGTGAAAAAAAACATACCTAGCTGCCAGGACCGAAAAAATGCGGTGTGGCTGTGCTGGTGGAGGCTCGTGCAAGCCTCGCGAGAGGTCCCCAAGAGGTCTGTCAGGTACCTGGATGCCATTTTAGGGCCATAGGGGAGAGGTGGGTGGGGTAGTCCGGTCTCACAGACCAATTTCCCTTGTAGAGGGAAATTCAAGAGGCGGGCGAAGCCCGACTCCCAGACACTGACTCATCAAAGTCCAGGAAGGGGGGGGAGGGGGGGTGACTGTTACAGTCACGCCTTAATTTAACTCTATTTAGTATTTTTGTGACACACATTTGATTTTCATGATCGAAACGATCGGGACCATGAAACCGCTATGTAATACAGGAAGACTAGGCATTGAACTGTCGAGAGCACGGAAAGCGAGCAATAGAATGCAGGTAAAAACTGGTAAACGCCCGTAGCGAGTGCAAGAAATCAGAAAGACGACCAAGAACAGTTGAAAACAAGTGAAACAAGGTCCCCACGATCACTTCCGACCCTTCTTTGCTGTCCCAGCTCTCTCTCCATTTCCCTTTCGCTTCGCGGAACGAGAACCCGATGGCGCATCGTTCTCCTTCTCCACGATATGAGTGAACACTTCACGAGCGGGAACATTGGCCTTCTCCTCTTCGAGTGGAGTGAGTGCGAGAGAGTCGAAAACAACATGGGGAAGGGGTAGTCCATGGGGTTTACCGGGGTGCGAATACTCTCGATGTCTCTCGGAAATGTGTGCTTCCATATTGTAGCGCCAAATAGCGGGACGTTCATCTGTATCTTGACCGCTGTGGATGCATAGGCGACAAACGACGGGCACGTTGCGACACGGAGTCGTCACTGAACCTTTGGCGGCAGTACCGTACTGGAGAACTTCCTTGCGTGGACAGTTGATTGTGCAGGTCAAGCTCTTCGCAGTCTCCTTGATCATCGGCTCGCACTTGTCAACTGCAGGTCCTCCGCAATAACCACATGGGTTTGAAACGACGATAGGGTTAGGGACGGTCTCAAGGATTTGACGAGCCGCTCGTAGAATGTGCGTTCCCATGTGGGCACGAAGGTTGGTAACCGGCTTCTCACAGACCGGGCAGTTGCTAGCAACTGCCTTTCCCTTCGTGATATTGAGCTTCTCTGCAGCGGCAGTGCAAACGAGTGACTTTGAGCCTAGGCACATGTGTTAGTACGATTAGAATATCAATACATTCTCATAACGCATACCATCCGTCGTACAATAAGGGAATGGATCAGCTGTTGCTCCAACGCCCGCGATGGTTGTCAGCGAGACCTTCTGGGTGTTAATCTGATCCCATAGCACGGTGATACAGTCGTCCATTGCATCGTCGCCCATCGCCCATGTCATGTCGTTAGAGTTGATTTCCATTGAATCGGATGGTAGGAGATGGTCCGAAGCTTTCACCACAGATGGGTTGGCGAGCTTCACGAGATGACTAGGGACGGTTATTGACATGATACGGTCGGTGGTAACGGTTGTGCCCGGAACCGGAGAGGAAACTTTGACATAACCTCCTGTCCAGATCCAGAGGAGATTTGATGGGGTTGTGGAGTGAGATGAAGGGAGCATGAGCTTGATATCACCGCTCAATTTGACATTTGATTGAGGATTCGTAAGTGTCGCAATCTTTACACTTCCTCTCGCGACCCCGTTTTCGGAGATGTGTGTGGCACGCACAAGACATAACGCGAGAGATTTGGCGTGAGTCCGAACGAACGTGAGGAAAAGGTCTCCGATCAAGAAGTTATCTCCTCGCAGCATGCTTCCTGTATCAAGATCTCCGAACCGCCGATTAACTGGTGTAAAACCTCGGACGCGAAGAAGACGATCATGTGATTTGGCATTGAAGTCTTTGTTCACGATGAGACGAACGACACTTGCTTTGTGAACGGCCTTTCCATCGACAAGAAGATAGTCTGATGGACGAATACCAGGTCCCTGTGGAAGGAGGGAAGGATTGCCAGCTGTCAAGGGGAGGTTCTCGGGGGGTTCGGGGATGTCGGGATCGAAGCTATCACCAAGAGCTTCTTCAAAGGAAAGAGCTGCAGCATCGTCTTCTCCGTGATTAGGGCCTGTGGAATCTGAAGGAGAAGATGTCACGACATCTGGGAATGATGGAGCATGGGAGTTGGCGACTGGGGTGCTTCTGTCCGAGTCGGCCTCATTGAGTTCGTCGGTATCATCGTTAATGCATGGATAGCGCCCCTCTCCAAAAACACACAGCAGATCTATTCCAGAGTCGGGAGAAAAAAGAGAGTCGAAAGCATATGCATCAGCAGGTATTTGAGATGTCTTGAGAATTCCCAGCGCTTTGTTGCGACCATCGTGCCAAGACGAAGGTAGATCGCAATTGCCTGCGACAGTGTCGCCAACCCAATGAGAACGACTGATGTGATCAACACCTTCAGCCCTCCCGAGGTTGAGACGACGATGTCCATGCGCTAGGTCGGGATTACGAGCGTAGACACCTCCGATATCCCGTGCTGCCCCCAAACGATCCAGCGCTTGTCGATAGTTTACTCCGTTGTTATGGCCCCCGCTCATCCTCAAAAAGGCAAACTCGAGTTCGAGTGGATCGTCGCCGAGGTCGAGAAACGAGAAGGAGGCTGATGGATCGAGCTTCTGTTGCTTGGCTATATTGAACATGGCAGACTTCACCATAGTTTGCGAGTCGTAATAGAGTTGGTTTGGCAGGAGACGACGACGCTGATGACGGTAGCTTGCGTACAAAAGATGGGCGAAGCAAGAGATGTGAACGACTTGCTCTGAGAGGCTGAGGTGAACATTAATGAACGGCTGTAAGACATTGTCAAGGATATGTCCAAGGATGCGGATAGCCTCTAAATCAGCAGCGATGTTGACATCGAGCTGATTGATGTTGCTTGTCTCCAGTTGGCTAAGTTCGATGACAGCTTTCATGAGTGAGATAGCACGGGGAACGTCTTGGGGATCATCCGGATAAAGAAGTTTTCGAGCAGTGCGTTCGTCAATCTTGTCAACCCAGATCAAGTACCGTTCGAGGATAAATGAGTTGATACAGCGACCATTGTTGAGATACATTCCTGCTCGTGACCGAATGAGAGTACAAAAGCCTATAAGGAAAGGTTAGTCTATAATGAGAATAGATCTGTGAAGGTCTACGTACGCTTGAATATATGTTTATAGTCGAAGTCCAGCGTGACCAGACTGATCCCTGTGTAGAGACTAAGCCCAGGTAGATTCGACAAGATACCGTAAAGAGGGGATGTGAATGGAAGCTTCTCTCGCATGAATGTCTTGTGTCCACCTTTTCTCCGTGTTGCGTCGCCATCTGTAGCAAAGGACCAAATGGGTCCCACACTTTCAGGCGCCCTGGTGACACTCCAAGCGTGAAGTAGAGTCGTGAAAATATACTCCATGTCTCCAGCATTTTCTGTTTTGCACGTTGGAGCTGCAAGAAGAGTGTAGAACCCATCTTCCCCGAAGATGTGTGCTCCCGCGACGGTGATCTCCTTGCCAAGATGGACGCGATCTGTTGCTAGAGCATTCGCAATGCTGAGGGCAGACTGATAGGTATTTAATGTGAGATCAACGTTATGGGAATGCGTCCAACACAAGCCGGCAACGGTGTTGAGTTTGGGAAGGTACACGGCCGCTTCTTCGAGAGCTGTCTCGTCGATCATAAGGCTAACACCCCGGAGAGGATAAGGGCCGGTTTGTTCGCGAGGCGACAAGACGATGTTCTCGATATTAAGTTTGATTGTATTGAGAGAGATGCGGCCAATGGTGGGAGCAATCTTGACAAAGGCGGTCTTGGTTCGGAGCGTACGGAGAGAGGGGATATGAAGACGTTGATTGAGCGCATAGAGTAGATTTGCACCGCCGAGACGATAAATGAGGAGTGCCAAGTCGGCGGATTCCTCAGAGTGTCCACGGGGGCGGTACCCATGCTCGATGGCATCTTCAATTTGGCGGAGAATTGCCGTCACACTTGCACCGTTTTTGAGAGCAGTGTTAAGAAGGCGGCGGAGCCACGGGAGGTCAGTTTGAGCAAGTGCCATAACAAGACTATTGTGATCTTCAAGTTTTCCGAGAGAGCGTTTTATTTTCCGCTCGTCGTTGACAGTCTACTTGGAGATTAGTGCGTGATTACAATAAAAATCACTCAATGACACTTACTCGAAGCTTGAGTTGATTTACTTGTTCTGAAAGCTTGTCGATCTGGTCTGCGAGCTGGATGGGAGTCAGAAGGACTCGGCGAGTGTGCGGTTTGTGATCCTTTGCATTGTTCGCAGCTGCTTCGATCCTAGGAATGACCCGTTGGCACGGAAGACATGGTTCGCCATCCTGGAGTGCCTGCTCATCGCAATCGTGAGCACGCACAGCAAGTACGTTGGCAAAGAGTTCAATGTTGAACCCAAGTTGGTCTTGCCCATTAGCAGGACGAAGCCAAGGGAAGTTTGCGTAGATGGGCATATCGGGATCAGCAGTAGGCCAGTTTGAGTCGTTGAGAGTGATACCAGGACAGGAAAGAAGAGAGCGTGCATGCACTGGGACAAGCGGGAGCATGATAGAGGTCGTGGGAGTAAGAGGAGAAAGAAGAGACTCGGAACTTGCACTACATTTCAGTCAGTCAGAATAAGATAATCTCCGTATTTCCAGTTACCTTGTTGACTTATTGCTGAGTTTGCGAGTCCAGGAAGGTGTTGTGGCCGAGGCCGAAGATGATGGAAACATAAGAGTGCGAGCAGTGTGAGAGTCTTGAATGTCTTTGCGGTGGTTGGACTCGCCACAAGACTTTGAGCGAGAATGGGCTTCAAGGTTGGTGAAATGCGAAGGAATTGTAAGAGGGACACGAGATTTGACGCCTGTCTTGACCCAAACGTCGCAATGGTCATGTGGGCAAAGGACCTCCCACATGTTGTTGGTGTTGGCTCGAACAGAGAGATACCCGTGTTTGCGGAGCTTGAGAAATGCAGCAGGCGTGGCTGTTTCAAGTAATTTTGCACGTTCTTCGTGACCTAATGCAGGTGGAGGTAATGGCTTTACAGCATAACAATATAATGTGTAGTTAAACGTAACTTAAGGCTCACCTGATGAGAAACCCAAGTAGGAAAAGGAAGAGGAAGAGAAGGATCATACACCTGAGACTCGAAAGGTGGAGTCTGGGAAGCTGGGCTATCAAGCTCAAAACAGTGCTCGTCCAGCAGCTCGGATGGAGAAGTCAGATCAATATCTGATGGATGATATTCTTGATGCTCGTATTGACCAATGGGGTGTTGATTGAAAGCTACAAGTGCGGAAATTAAGGATTGGGTATTAGGAGCTGAAGAGACAGGCGAATCGAAATCGGGGTATGCAGTATCATAGTTCATTAATCCGTAATGTGTCTAGTCGTGTCCAAGAGCGAACGGAGGGAGAAAATGAGTGCAATGTATGCGCCGTGAAGCCAAAGTGAAGTGGAACGAGGAGGAGAGGTATTGGTACAGGGGTTATCAGCCAGATCGGGATCTTCCGTCATCTACAAATTAGGAAACCGATCACTTTTCAGCGAGGGATACAAATGGTTGCTTCATCTCAAGGATAACGAGGCATTCTGAGTAGATACGATTGTAGAATCTGCAATGTATTACATTTGTTACTATTACAGCAAGTCAAAATTGTGCGTCGTTCACTCGCTATGCAAAGTTCAAGTCGCGAATCCAAAAAAGTCTAGAATGGACCCCGGCAACCACTTATGGGGGAGGTTCAGCTTGAGTGGGTGTTCGGGATTCTGCGAACGCCCGCCTCTTGGGGAAATTGGTCTGTAAGACCGTGGGAGCCTCAAAAAAGTGCTGCCAAGGGTGGTCGCACGATGTCGCCCAATGATTTTTGGGCGGACAATGAAATTGACACAGTACATCATATTAGGGACTATACGGGCACATTCAATTCTCACTGGGCTTCAGTGCTATCAAGTACTACAGTAGTACATACCTCTGTAATGCTTCCCTCGCAGTCGAAATTCTTTCCCTCATTCTAGGCCAACTCATTGATATCCAAGATATCCTGAATATGCAACAAGTGTGTCCCGCATCCGTGTGCAATACAATTTTGAAGGTCTCACTGGACTCTCCGAGTCACCCCAACGGCGGCCTACTCCAGTCTCCAACCCTCCCATTGCTCCCAACTTGGAATGATCTAGGTTTCAAAACAGTTCTACGATATCGTTCATGACCCAGGTTTTGTGAAGAGGCTTTACGCCAGATCTGATTTGCCCCGCCCGCCTGGCCCATTCTCGAATCTCGTGGCAGCCACCTCAACTTCTCTTGCGCACGCTTGTCAAATCCGACCATATCGCTCGAACCTGGAAGGAGACAAATGCCACCCACCTTTCCATCCATTGTGATGAACCTCTTTTAGTATCAAAGAGTCAGGGCTACACCTTACTCCAAGGCCGTTGGTGCTTCCATGGGGAGCAGGAACTACGCTGTCTCGACCTCGAGGCAGGTCGGACACAGGTGCTGCGTAAAGTGACTGGACAACTGGCGTTTTCAGCATGCGTTGGTGCATCTGCGGAAGGGGAAATATTCTATGTTCTCACCCGGCACCAGCTAGACTACATGGACTGGTTTGGGTCCGAGCTCCCGCCACGCTCGGGGTCAGTCCATTCCTTGTTTCGCTGTCACCCGAGTTTGACTTTGTCACGTATTATCAGGCTACTGTCCATGTATCGGGAACACAAAGATACTGGTTCACTCTCACTCATCAAATCCTTCAACATCCCAGACAAGTAACTCCCAGCTTCCACGAACTCCGAAGTCCCCAAACTCTATGTTCAACCACCACTCGTATCTTTGAGCTGTAATGAGAAGGTGCTCGTCTTCGATAGTCGATCGCGGGTGTTCTACACATTTCAGGTCTTGGCCGCTGACAATGTTTCCAAACTACCGATGTGTTGAATATGGCAGAATAGCCTTGGTCATCGCTCATGTGCATCGTAAATTGATCCAGGGTGTCATGGGCTACCGGCGTGGCCGTACTCGCCGCCCAGGTGTCATTCTCGCGAAGACCCATGTCATCGTATACATGCCGTGGATTCACGATGATTCGATATGCAACATGATCCATGCCTTTGCCCTCGATGCAGCAACACCTACCGACGACGACAGGTTTTATCAACTTCATGTCACACACCAGCAGCAATTCCCGTACTATCCTTGCCCGGTGTCCTTGCTCTTCGACCCAATTGTCGATCTCACCATGGGATATACACGTGTTGGCTTCCTGAACTTTGACGTTCAGAAGAACCCCGACTACGAAGACAACCGTCTGTCCGAATTTTATTCCGTACATGAACACTACGCTTTCATGGATGGATTGCGTATCACCCAATACAGATATGTCGAGCTCATTCTGGACCACACACCAAATAACAGCGGATCCAACTTCGATGCCTCGGACAATCCTCCAAGAATATGTAGCATACCACGTATCCATATGCAGGAACTCTTCTCTTTCAGACAATGTGTGGCCTATGACTTCATTCTGGCCTCCCCCAACGGTCACCTCCGGGGAATTTGCCAATTCACTGTCGACCTCAGTGACAGACTTGACGAGTTTCCGAGAACGGCCGTCGCTTGGGTCGGGAATTTCTCCCCCGGGCGAGATTTCATATCTTCCGCTTGACTTCCATGGGGTCGAAGGACGAGTTTTCTCCCTCGTACAAGAGCAGTATTCCGAGAAACTTTGGGTCGCCAATGTCCGTTAGATGCTAAGCTATGGCGCCCAAGTGGTGATCGGATGGTGACCCTAAATCACTATTCCGAAGAGGCGGTCGAGCAAATCACTGAGTGTGCCCCTGTACCCAGCAACGTTGGAGCTAACGCGTGTTCCATACGGTTGCCTTCTTCCAACAGGCTTTCCCTTTCCTTGACAACGCATCTTACGTGCACCCATTTCTGTTCCAGCAGAATGACCCTAGTGGAACTGCATCTGTCGGCACTGGACCCTGCTTGTACACTGAGTTCCACGCTGGTGGGCCGTCTGCGGTAGGTAATTTGATGTACTAGCTATTGGCCAGCCGTCTCTCGGTTTCGTTGCTGTAAGAAACTTGTATTAGGGGGCAACCACATTCAAGTTTATAACAATTTGACGCAAATTTGACGATTTATCTTCATCCCGCTGCTCATTCCTCAAAGCTTGTGACGTAGGATGTAGGGGTCGGCCTAATTCGATGATCATTCATTTTGCTCGTCCATCTTTCGGATGCGCCCAACTTACACCTCTACGCGCCAGTCGGTCTTTCATTTGATACCCCCAGAAGAGACGTTGGTTGATCCCCGGAGATCCATTATCAGAGCTTCCGCACTGATCTGCCAAGTCTAATCAGACGCTCTGTTCCATCGGTGAAGCTTCTGATAGATTCTGGGCTCGTCCGTGCGTTCTAACCATATGAGTCCAACTTGCGTCGTCCTGCCAGCACTCACAGCAGAAGTCATATGTCCGCGACGTTACTTTGCTCGTCCAGTCTTCACGCTCGAAAAACGTTTTGGGGAGTCATCAGCGTAATCGAGTGTGGAGGGTCTCATTCCATTTATGGAACACGCGAGGGGTGTAATACCTGTGCCCCTAATAGTAGTAACTCACATGCGGGTACTGCGGGTTGTGACTACCGCCTGGGCCACCCTTGTATTCAAACCACCACCATCGATAGCAGCCCAATCATGATCCCTGCAAACCGTTTTTCTCAATTCAACGAGGTAAGTCATTCGAGTAGACCCCCGCATTCGAAACCCGACCGATTCAGAGTGATCGAATTTACCACAGGATTCATACCGTCTCCCAGAAGGAATGAGACGCATCGCATACGACGCTGATTCGCAACGTTACACCTTTCGCGATCGCTCCGGCCAGCTCTACCAGAGTGCACCAGGAGAAGAGTACGGCGTTCTCAAGCCCGTCTCCGCTCCCTTGCCTCGCCGTCGCAACGTCATCATCAAAGGCATGTGACACTTCCCAGGCATATTTCCCTAATCTCCTAAGATCCGGCGTTTTCCTTTTTACAGAGCATCATGACCCGGCGTTGAGACAGTGGTCTGAGAAGCCGGCCAAGACGTTTGATGATATTCTCCCGTCTGGGTATATCACTGCCGCGCAGTCGGGAGAACCGGGGACGACGTCCCCCACTGGCATCCTCTCGAGTGAAAAGTTAATGCAAGCTGCGATGCCCAAGGTACAGGGCGTCGTTGAGGTCGTGAGACGCCGCACGACCCTCAGGCGTCCCGCCGGTCGTGGCATCACTCGCAGCGAATCCCTCACAGACGAAAAGAGGAAGTTGTTGGATGACGAGCCTTGGGAGATCGTTCAAAAGGACGATGTGAATGACAACCGACTGGCGCGCTCCAAATCAGAAATGAGGCCGCCGAGGTACTCACGCAAATAAGATAGCGGACCGCAACCCAGGAGACTTGTATTTGTATATTTATTGGATAGGAATGGTTGCTGATACCTAGTCTTTTGTCATGTCGTTGCCGAGTTTCGGATTGGCTGGTTTCCTGTGTATTTATATGCGCCTCATGAACAATGTACTTGTCGTTTCGTTGTCAAAGATATGGTACACACCGCGTTATTTTTGTTCTCAAAGCCGCAGCACGCGAATGCTCAGATCTGCAGACATCACTTACGACACTTGTAAGTATAATACAGCGGAGAATGCACCCTCCCGACGTGGTGCAGCAGGTAGAGGAGTCATAAGGGATTCCTGGGAGACAAGCAAGTTGAAAACATAAAACGCGATACACATCCATGCAATCACATGAAGATCAAGATGGTAACTTAACAAACCCAAAACGCCAGACAAACGTAAAGGAAGAACACACACGTATACACCGGATCCATTGTGTCACCGAGCGTCCGAGTCTTTTGCCTGATCCACCTCTTGAACATGTTTCAGACCCAGTCCAAAGAGCTTCGTCGTCCGCCGCTTAGGAGGAGGACTGGGGTCCATCGACAAGGGACGGAGAGGACCCTGGACTGGCGCGAGCTTCGGATCCAGCGCTATGGCTTCCACTCGATCCCTAGAGAGGAACTTGACTTTAGCAGCGACGCGTTGGGAGAACGACGGTTGGGGGGCTGAGACGAGCGACTGGGATTGACCCGTATCTTGATCCTGAAGGGGAGGTTGGACTCGAGTTTGGTATCTTTCCAGCTCAGCGCCGGAATGGACGGTGAACGAGGGCGTCAAGATGATGAACGGCGAGGAGAGTCCTGGACTGGTCATCAACTCCGGAGGATCAGTCACTGTAGAGGGTTTTGCCTCGTCAAAGGCCGTCTAGGGTGGGCGGAGGGTGAGTGATCACTAGGTGAGAAGGATAGGACCAACATTCGGTGTCTCGGTTTCGCTTGACCTGAGGTTGCCGAAGTTCAGCGTGAGGCGGTAGCCGTCTGTAGAAGTTGTGAATAGGGAGCATAACCGAACGCCAGCGATCACGGAGAGTCACTAGACGGGAACAAAGAGGACCTACTCATAAAGGTGTTGACACCACGATCGGGGGTATCTGGAGCGTCTTCCGATCCAAGCTTACGGGCCATGACGAATCGATAGAACAAATAGGAAATCGTATATGCCAAGCAAAGACCGAGGAAGATAAGCAGCCCCACGGGAATGAAGGGCGCATGACCGGGGCTGCTGGACGCTGATGGAGAGGCAGAGACCTGAATGGTCGGGGCGGATGCGGACGGTCCCTGAGGTGCCATGTCGGAAGAACTCCACGTCGGGCTCAAGAGAACGAGAGAAAGCTAGTACGGATGAGTGCGACACAAAAGGAGTTGACGTACCTCTGAACTTGGCCTTAAGTATCCAGGTCAAGTGGCTGACCTGACGTCCATCGTGCTGGGCTGGGCGGGTGGTTTGCATGATGAGTGTCAGCCACTCTCCCGGTGCGTCCGTGATCTTGAAGTCGCTGGCGGTCACGTTCGGAGTCAGATATCTATCGATGTTGGGATACATTCGGGATGTTTGGGATACGTACAACTTAATGCCTGAATGTAGCCTTCACAACCGTCTGACACAACGTGGCCCAAGCCTCTTCCGTGCCAAAACTGGCTGACGTGGTCTACTGTTCATTCATCTGACCCGCCGTAGTAAGGGGAGGTAATGCTGGCAAGTATTGCGAGTCTCCACTGCACCGCTGCATGCTGAGATTAGGGAGAGCTTAAACGGTAGCTACTGACGCGTATTTGCCGCTCTGCGCAGTCCCGCCGCGTCAGTACACTGTCAGCGCTGTAGGTCACTGCTTACCTGCGCGACGATTGTTAATACCCAGGAAACATCAAATTTGATCAAAAGTAAGTCCATGACTCCACTGGCATGGCACGGTAGTCTGGCGTCCGCGTCGCTGAACCAAAATTGACCGCTAGCCGAGATGTGCACTGCTTTCTGATATTAGGGGACATATAAACCGGGTCGGCTTGCCAGTGGACGGTCTCCATCAACACACAGTTACTCTGAATCATAGTTCTCACTCTTGACCGTGTCCAGAATGACAGACGCGCCTCTCAAACCGTTCAACAATTGGCCAAACGATGCTGGGGTGAGTTGGCCATCTTCAGTCACCTAGGGCGCGCGCTAAGTGGCCTTGTGTTGTAGTTTGATGCCATATACGAGGAGAGAGAGCCCGTAGAGCTCAAAGTCTCCGGAGCCATCCCACCTTACGTCTCAGGTACCCTCTACCGCACCGGTCCTGGGGGTTACCAAGTGAAAACCGAAAAGGGCACGACCTTCTCTATCGACCACTGGTTCGATGGATTTTCTCAGAACCACCGTTTCGAAATTATTCAATCCGACTCGTCTACACGCGTTATCTATAACTCTCGTCGAAGTGTCGACCCTCTAATCGAGCACGTCCGAAAGACTGGCAAGATGAACGGCTTTAGCTTTGGCCAGAAGCGCGACCCCTGTGTCAGCTTCTTCAAGAAGGTCATGTCAATGTTCATTCCTGCGCCAAGTACACCACCAGATCAGGCCAACATCGGCGTCACGATCTCTGTGAACCCGCCGGGTCTCAGTGATATCGATACGAGCAAAGGGAAGAAGAAGGGCGGTCATGCGTCTGGTGTTCAGTCTCTCTGGGCCAAGACAGATGCTGCTAGTTTCCGCGAAATTGACCCCGAAACACTCGAGCCCATGGGTGTCGCCTCGCAGACAGTCCTCCATCCCGAACTCACCGGTCCCCTCTCTGGTGCTCATGCTAAATCAGATCCGGTCTCCGGTGACGTCTTCAACTACAACCTCGCTCTCGGCAAAACGCCGACGTACAAGATCTTCCGCGTGTCTGCCGCCACAGGAAAAACGGATATCTTGGCGACGATCACTGACGCACCACCTGCCTACCTGCACTCTGCGCTGGTCACGGAGAACTACTTCATTCTCTGTGTTTGGGGCGGTCAGTATGCATGGGGAGGGGTCAAGGTCTTGTGGGAGAAGAACATGCTTGACGCAATCGCCCCGTTTGATCCGTCGACGAAAGCCTTGTGGTACGTCATCGACCGCAAGCACGGGCAGGGTGTTGTTGCCAAGTACGAGTGCGACCCATTCTTCTGCTTCCATGCCGTCAACGCCTGGGAAGAGGCATCCCCTTCCGATCCCTCACAGATCGACATCGTCGCTGACCTCTCAATCTACAAGAACCTCGACGTCATCAAACGTTTCTACTTCAACAACATCAAATCCACTTCTCCCGGGTCGCTTAACTACGCAAACGAGAAGCGGAGGAGCTGTGACGTGTTTTTGCGGCGCTGGAGGCTACCTGCAGTAAATATTGCTGTCCCCTCGGAGCCACGTGAAGCTGTTACACTATTCACCGCGGAGCATGACCACTCGTGCGACCTTCCCGTCATCAACCCCCGTTTCCTCACCAAACCATCGCGGTACATTTTCGGTATCTGCGATCGTGACCTCAGCACTTTCTTCGATGGTCTCGTTAAGTACGACACGGAATCGCGTACGCCGACATATTGGTCTGTGCAGGGGCACAACCCTGGCGAGCCCATCTTCGTTCCTAACCCCGAAGGCACGTCGGAGGACGACGGCGTACTCCTGAGTGTCGTGCTCGACGGGTTTTCGGAGAAGAGTTATCTGTTGGTGTTGGACGCGAAGACTATGAAGGAGGTGGGCAGGGCGAGCATGGAATGTGTCGTTGGGTTTGGATTCCATGGTAATTACCACCCATCGTCCGTGAAAGGGCCTGGTACGGATATCTGAGCGGGTATGCTTTATCCTTCTCCGAGTCGAAGTCTGATGAACGATATACTTGGCGTATCTATCGAGAGCATTGTGTACATTAGGCATTAATAGTTGCTATCAGTGATCGTAAGTTATGTGGTTTCGCTTCTCCACCATAACGTTGCAAGGCGTGTGACACCGCAACTATCCCTCAACTTGCAGCCACATCATGACTCGGATATCTGTGTCAATCAAGCGCTCACACAGTGTTATTACGCACATACGAACGCATAAACTCTCAGGTTCTTCATGCATCAATTTATCAACGTTATCGACTCTGCTGATTATTAACAGCTCGACTAATCATACACATCTCTGGTAGCCACATCACGACATCAACGCTTCTTCTTCGGTGCTTGCGGTGTCGGCGAGGTTTCAACTCCCGAAATTGATCTCTTGAGGGATTGCGTATACAACGTATGCAGTCGGGCAAGCTTAATTTCCCCCGAATACTCCAATGCCTCCTTGAGATGCTTTATAACCTTGTCATGAATTTCTTGGAGGGCCAAGTCTGATATGCGAATATCTGGGTATGATTCTTCTGCCGCTCGATAGGCATCCACCAGATCAGCGGAAAAATCGTAAAGCGGAGCGGCAACATTCGAGTAAGTGGGCGAAAGCGTGTTCAAAGAGTCCTGGATAGTCTTGGAGTCAACCAAAAATTGGTAGCGAGAATCCTGACCAAGGCAGCCGGGGAAAGCGTCGAGATATGCCTTCCATTGAGGTTTCAGATCGGCAACGGGACGTTTTTTGTCGACATTGTAGAATAGAGCCCATGAAAGTGCCCAAAACACTGATTCCAAGTCGTGTAGGACGTTCATCCGGAATGGGGGGGTCGGGGGTGCGCTAGTACCCCTAGGCGGCCTAACGGACGGGAAAAACTTGTACTGATATCGATCAACTTCCCAGGCCATGAAATCGATCGTTCCCTGCCGAGAGAGATCACCCATTGATATACGACTCATAATTGGAAGACTCTTACGGTTCGAACATCATGGGATGTCTCCGATCCGATCAGCTTTGCATACTCAAAATCACAAAGTTTGCCGATACTCTGACCATCCTTGACGACTTGCAAAGCATTCCCAACACTGTAGTCCCGATGAACCCAGCCGACCCTGTGCATGTAATACAAAGCTAAATTTTATGAGCCACGGAAGACCTGGTGAAATAGATGGGGTCACCTTTGAGTGTATCGAGAATACAAGCAATGATGTCCTTGAGCACGAGCATATCTTGAAGAGCGGTGCCGACATCATCGAACACAGTGCGGTGATGCACTTTCTGCGGAATGGGGCCATCGAACAACGGAGGAAGGATTGGAACGACCGGTACGTTTCCGACGCTTGAAATATACAATCTCGTCGAGGGAGCAGTCAGCTCGACGGGCTGCCACCGACAGCCTTCTGGGAGAGCACCATCTTCTGTGAAGGACTCCAGGGTACGGTCCACGCTGTCATTGACTATGACGTCTCCGAAGTCCTTGACACTAACAAAGTATTTGGTCGCCTCATCTGCTTCTGTTGGAAACTTGTCTCGAATAGCCTTCAAAATCTCAGCTATTATGTCGCCCTCCGCTAGCCGGTCGCTATCCTTCCAGGAGTCTTTGATTGCTACGACGTTCCCTTGAGCATCCTTGGCCTCATAGACGCGAGTCCCACGCCCCACCATAGACTCAGCACCGAAGGTGGCGATCTCATATGTAGTAGTATACGTGGTTTCCTTGACTGTGATCTGGTATTGCGTAGGTTTCTTGTTATCCTCGCCGAGAATGCGCTTAATGGTTGGATCCCATCCGAGCGTCACGTCTGTAGCAGGGCCCAAGGCGGAAAAAAGGAAGATGAAATCGTCAACGTCCTGAGAGGTTTGCCTGATCAATATTAAGACACATCGAACAGTTCGTCGACGTACCTCCATGAAGTTGATGGGTTCAGTTACCACAAGGCAGGCACGACTGGTGAGCCAGAGTTTCATGTACTTGTCTTCAATGGTAATCCCGTATGCAAAACGGCGGCAGGGATCCTCGCGCATTATGTTGTGGAGACTCCAGATGATCTTATGGTCGTTCTACAATATGCATTGTATTAGCTCACAAACGTATTCGGGTAGAAAGATGACGAACGTCAAGTGTATCGACATCCCGGTTGTTCAGATTGAACTCGAACGGGACGGCTATATCAAACCAGTGGTGCCAAGGCGAACCAGTCTCAGTTGGGTCGACAACTGTGGAATTGAGAAGCCTGATGTATCCGTCTGGACGCGAGATATTGTTGCGACTTAAAAGCGGTGTGTTGTTCGGGTTATGGACGTAGTCTACTACGCAATCTGATTGCTCGCAGAAAATCGAGTTGATAATAGGTGTGAGTTGCGCGAAGGTCTTCGACTCGGATTTTGATGAGGCGGGAGAGGTCTCAAAGCCCTTCCAGTGGATACCTGATTCGGAGTCTGAGATGATCCATCCTTCCTTCGCCAAACGTGCCCTTATCTGAGCGACACTGGCACGACCGGCGACGAGAGAGTCGTTCTGTACAATCTGCTTTCGGAGTAGATCGAAAGGAACCGTTAGGACCCTTTGCAAGTCCTTCAGGACGGCTTGACGCCCTAGTAACAATTCCTCCGTACGGTATTCGGATTGCGAGGTGGCGCGAGGAAGGGGATGTGTGTCCGGCTGGAGGGGTGCCCCGCCCTTGGGAGGTGGTGTCTGCGGTGAAGGTTGGTTTGACATCGCAGAGACAAAGAAAAGTGGTGAGGATTGGGCCTTGAAAGCTTGACAACTTGCTGTTTAAGTACCTTCACGGCCCCACCTAGCCTTCTGGTGACCAGACCTGTCTATGAGGCAAGCCGTCGATAGACGGTCTGGTAAAATCCGTCAAAATCTTGGCAGCGCACTTGCCTGATGGTAAATTTCAGGCGGACCATCGCTTAGTTCACCATCATCTCCCCGTGACGGGCCGCTCTCTCCTCCGCCCATTCTCCAGCTCCGCCCTCCATCATCTCATCTCAGTCCAGATTCTCCTGCGGCCCCATTGTCCATTTGCACCGACACCGAACCCCAGTGGCCCAATACAAAGTGTACGACGAGCCTCGGATCGCATGTGTATTTCCTTTATTCAACGCAGATTAAATTGCGTGCGCGGCATCTGAGCTCTACGAACACCCAGGCATTATCGCGTGTAGTTCAACTGAAATCGCGTGCATTCTTCCTCTGTTACGTATGCTGCTAGCTGTACAATGGCACTCCATCCCGATCTTTCAGTCGTAGAACTGTGATACACTTTGTAAGAGGCGAGAACAGCGTCAAATGTTGCTGTTGGTGATGGAAAAATGGTGAACGGTTGAGTCTTCATGACATCTCGCGTCGTCATTTCCAACAAACGTCTGTTCGTTCTGCGGCGAAACCCAACCTCAGCATCGCCGTTTGTATCAAAATATGGTTATGCTATCACAGCTTCGAAACCGAATCTCACCATAGGGGTCTCATAGGACTGCGGGGGGAGCCACGGTAGACCGAGTATGACGATGGTCTTGTCTTTGAGAGGAACTCTGAACTGCATCATCATGGGAGGGGTAAACATCTTGTGCGGGGCTGCAGCCACCAGAACGCTCGCAGCCTGTAAAGCACCAACTGCGGTGACGTGTTCTTCGGCGCATACGATCGAATCGGACCTGGACTTGAAGTGGAACAGCGACCAGGGGGTGCGACCGGATGACGACGATGGTGGGGTTTCTTGCAGTTCGCCTCTCTTCCTTTTCAAGGCTCTCATGGCCCGTCGTTGACGGAGGATGACACCGACTGTGAGAGCAGCCATCATGAGCAATAACAGGACGAGTGCGATCATGGCGGGAATGGAGACTTGGTTTGTATGTGCGGGAGGTTTGGTCAGTGATGGATTGGACGTTGAGGTCGGGATGACCGTGCTTTGGGTCGGTGCCATGGCGAAGAGGTTCGTAGAGGACGGGGATCCTGTCCACAACCGAGGGAAATACTACAGTAGGAGGCTGACCTTCATCGGATGGATCCATTGCACTAGTAGAGGCTGACCATCTAAAGTCATTCATCTCGCCATGACAGCCGTCAACGGTCGTCCGCGGTAGCTCGCCAGTGGCAAGGTTGTGCCGGGTATTATGTCTCACTAGTACCGCCCAACTACCGCACTGCGCAGATATCTGATACAGTTCGGTTCAGTGGCTAGGATCGTGGCTGAGCGCTGAGCAGGAACTTGAAGGTGGGTATGACGTAATCGTGGTTTGTCAACCTCTGTCAGTGTTTGCTCGCTCGCCATGGCCAAGTCGAAGATACCAAAGACAAGCGCCTGCCCCACAAAGTCATCTAACGGTCATTCTGATCCTGTCTCGCTGATTCTTCCCTACCTCTACATTGGCCCATGTTCTGCGACGTCTGCGACATCGACTTTCATCCCCAGAGCGGGGATTACCCACGTCATCAGCGTCGGGAAGAAACCCAGGTCGACACTCGAAAAGGTCACCTACCTTCGTCTCACAATCGAGGATGACCCTTCTGCGGACCTGGCAAAAGCGGGGGAACAGGCAATTGCCTTCATTAACTCAGCACGCGCGGGGTCGAAACCCTGCAAAGTCCTCGTCCATTGCTTCGCAGGGATCTCTCGCTCTCCTGCTCTCGTAACACTTTACCTGATCCAAAAGTGTGGCATGTCGTTGAAACACGCATTGGGTCTCATCGTCCGTGCACGACCTAGTGCTTGCCCAAACCCCGGGTTTTTGTTGCAATTGCAGCAAGCGGAGCTGGAGTTCCGCGGGAGTTATTCTTTACCTTCCGATCTAAAAGCTCTCCCCAGCAAGAAAGAGGACCGTCTGGCCCTCTTTCAGGAACACTCTGCTGTCAGCCAAGACAAGACTGAATCATCATCGGGGATTTTCGTTCGCGGCTCAGACGAGCTCAGACGCTCAAGCAGGCTAAAGCTTGCAGTGCGAATGCTCCCGATCACGGATCATTCGGAACAGCAGATGGCATAAGTGGTAGGAGAAGCGAGGTGGACCTAGCAACGCAATGAATGCCCGGGCTCCGCCGTGCAGAAAGTTGTCAGTTGCCAGGCTTCGCTATGGTGCTAGTGAGGCATTGGGTTGCGGCCTCCGGGGCACGGAGGCCCTCCCATGTGTGGTCCGCGGAAGACGGCTGTGGGCTCTAGAGGTTCGGTTTGGGAAGGGAAGAAATATTGTAAGTACTGTACAGTGGTCTGCTTGTGCGTATGCGATACATGCCCATATACATGAATAGGTGTCAGTGTGTTGTCTTGTGACCGTGACACGATTTAACCGCAAGGCATTTGCTACGCGACATTGCGGGGCCCGTCCTGTCACGGGAACTCTGGGATCTTCGGACAACTTCGTCACTCCACTTCCCCGTGGGGTGTAACTTCAGGAACCAGGTCGTGCTGTGATCATCGAATCCATTCCAGAACTATTCCAGCTTGATCAGAAAGGTTGTGCAAACATTCCATGATTTGTTGTAAACACATTTGCTGCAAGTGCCAGGACTCGGGGGACCCGCGGCTTCCAGCAGGGGTAATTTGTCAGGTGCCAAATCAGTGGGGCATCTGATCCGTTTGACGTGAGTTGTCTTATGATGCTCCCCATGATCGCAATTTCGTTAAGCTTTGACAGCTCGTCTCCTGACGGCCATCCTGTGTGCGTATAAATTCAAGCAAGATACCTTGAAGCTGTTCGAAGCCTCACGTTCCAAGTCTATTCTCCGTCGACTCCTTGAGAATCATGAAAGTGCTAAACGTTGGGCTTCTCGCTGTTCTCCAAGCGCTATTGTGCGTTAAGGCGCTGGCCACCCCAGTCGCGTCGGCCCCGATCATCGACTTGGGGTACGCCCAGTACCAGGGTGCCGTTGACACGACGAGCAACATCACTAGCTTCCTTGGCATTCGCTATGCATCTCCTCCAGTCGGTCAGTGCGGGACAAGTGTTCCAACTAACTAGATCTGACGATACTCTTGTCCAGGCAACTCGCGATGGACTGCCCCGCAACCCCCACAGAAGATGTCCGCCGTTCAACCAGCCACGCAGCAGCCTAACGAGTGTTATCAAGCAAACTATGGCAGCTCGTCAACCAACCCGCTCGAAACCACTGGCAGTCCTGCCAAACGCGCGGTAAGCCAGTCAGAGGACTGTCTCTTCCTCAAGTACGTCTGTCACTGCCATGCCTGCCGAGCGTGAATCGTGACCAATGTCTAGCGTGTACACTCCCGTCGACTTGGCCACTGCTTCTTCTTCTGGAGGTCTCCCCGTTGTTGTCTGGATTCATGGAGGAGGGTGAGCTTCTCGCCATCCCGTTTAGTTTCCCGACCTGACTGTTTCAAAGATACATCGCGGGTGCAGCGAGCGGATACAATGGTGGAGACTTGATCAGGGAGGCTGACGGCGGCGTCGTCTCCGTTATCATCCAATACCGCCTCGGCTTGTTCGGCTTCTTGGCTGGAGAGGCTGTTCAGGAAGGCGGTGCCCTCAACGCTGGTTTACGTGAGTTTCACTGTCTGGGCGACAAATTGGTTTCTGAGCTTGCATTATAGTCGACCAGAACTATGCCTTGCAATGGGTGCAATCGCACGTCAGTATTGTTGTGATTACTTCCTCTGATCAATCATTTATCTTGCGAAACAGATTGCGGCGTTCGGGGGTGATCCTTCGAGGGTCACGATTTGGGGCGAATCAGCAGGTTGGTCTTGTCGCCCGAGAAATGCGGTATTGGCTCACTAGTTTTGATACGCAGGTGCCGGATCCGTGATGCAGCATCTTATTGCCCATGGTGGTAACACCCAGCCTCCCTTGTTCAGCGGTGCCATGACAAGCTCTACTTTCTTGCCCTCTCAATACAACTACAATCATCGTATCCCGGAGGTGAGCTTAACCATACCCTTGATCGCCATCGACTAAATCCTTCGGTTCAGATGCTCTACAGCGAAGTGGTCGCTGCAACAGGGTAAGCATGTCGCTCTTTCAAAATACGTTAAATCAATCTCACTATGATGCAGTTGCGCGAGTTCGGACACGCTTTCCTGCCTCCGTCAAGCTGATGTTAACACGTTGCAAACATTGAACGCCAACATCAACGTGGATGGATTCTATGGTACCTACTCCTTCGTTCCCGTCGTCGATGGCACTTTCATTGTCGAGCGTCCCACGGTCACGATCACCAGGGGCCGTTTGAATGGAGTAAGTCATGCTCCTGCTTGACCTTCACATCTACTGAGTCTCGATCTTGTAGGATGCACTCTATGCCGTTACGAACTCCCATGAGGGCAACCAGTTTGTGAACCAGACCCACAACATGCCTGTTGCGCAATACATCACCACGCTGTTCCCTGACATGCAGTCATGGGACGCCGATCTTGCGATTCCACTTTACGCTGGTCTTGGCACGGAGATTGACCAGGCTAACTACGTGATGGGCGAAGGTAAGAGCACACTCCTCCTAGTTGAATTTGTCGTACGTTAACTTCTATGTTCACAGCGATTTTCGTTTGCCCTACGTACTACCTCTTGAAAGCTTACGGCAAGAAAGCTTGGAAGGTAAATATTTCAATTCAATTCCCTACGCGTGTTTTTCCAACGAGGTGTTTCCAGGCAGAGTTTGCGATTCCACCCGGCCTGCACGGCATGGACACTGCATACTACTTCACATCGTAAGTTTCTTCTCCGATCGCTCGTGTCACACAGCTGATATCACCGCTCCTCTGCCCTTGGGCAGTATGGGTCAGGCATACAACAACTCTGAGTTCCTTACCGCATTCTCGAACAGCTTCATGGCGATGGTGATGTCGGAGAACCCGAGCGACAAGTACAACTCCAGCGACGTCACACCTGCCCACTGGAAGCCCTGGGCTGAAGGCCACAAGGAGATGATGTTCAACAGGACGGAGGCAGGCGAGCCTAACGTGTACCTGTTCAACACGGACAAGGTTCTCGAGACACGCTGCGCGTGAGTGTTCTTTTGCTTTTGCTTCAGAGTGTGAAAAGGTTTCTGATCGGGATGTTGTTCTCCGTGCGTGTAGGTACTGGTTGAGTATGACTGCCAACACCGCTCAGTAAATGCTTTGGTCGCGATGAAAAATCTGGAATGGGTGTAGTCCTATTAGGTGATGGGGACGGATCACTCGGATTGTATTCTATCACTATTCACAAAAGTGTGTGCCACTGGCGACTAAAGAGCCACTATAACTGCCTTTGTGTTCTGATTGATTGCTGAGTGTTGTGTTGCCGGCCGTCTATAAATCTTCCGCATCGCAGTGACTCAGTTGCTCCTCAAAACAACTACTATACATGCATACTCCTAGTAGTACTACAAACTTCAAGATCATCCCGAGTTACACAAAGTACAAAGCTCGAAAACAAAGAAAACAAATCTCAGTTCGACTCAGGCTGCTTTCCGACGAAGAACCAAGCTTGGTTCTGATCCGCATCATTGTAGTCGACGAGAGTGACCTATCATGAATATGAGCTTCCGGTGCCAGGGTATTGAAGTCACATGAACTACTAGTATGGCTCACAGGCTCTCCGTTCAAGTTGTTGGCGACCCTCAAGACCTGACCGGACTTACCGTCCGCAATGCTTCGAGGTACGTTAGTTGATCGTAAAGCGACGCCGCCTGTACGATGGAAACTAAGCTCACTGAAAAGCATAGGGATAAGTGGTGCTCGGGAGGAGAGACCACGGATAGATCATGGTGCTGGTGACGATGTTGCCTCCACTGACAGCCATGAAGTCACCGGTTCCATAGGACTGGATAGTCAGGTTTCGATTTTCGGTAGGCATGATGTTCCACTGCATCGTTCAGAATTTAAAACTTGTGTGTGTGTGTGTGACATACACCCTGATTGATACTCACGATGTCGTTCCCAAGCTGATTGCCGACGCTGCAGACGACACTTGCTCCAGGGCCCTCAAAGTTGAAAACGTTGAGGTAGGTGTGAGTCGCCGCGTCCATGACAATGTAGGTGCCAGGTGGGAGACGGAAGTTGGAGGCGGAAAAGTGGGCCATCAAACCAGACATTGTTGGCGGGCAGTTCTAACTTCTAGCAGGGAAGCGAAGGACGATTCGAGTCAACTAACCAAGGATCGATGGGGGGACCTTTGAGACAATAGTGCAGCAAATATTATCTTTTGTCGAGTATTCTAAGAATGTCAAAATTTATTGTTATAACGAATCACAAAATGTTAAATTCTCAATTGTATTATCCAATGGGGCTGCAGAAGTTCTAACGCTACGATGTTCGTAAATGAGAACAGAGAAGTGGTGTGCTTGTGATTCACCAAGTCTCCTGTTCCTCATCTTCGGCACTGCGAGAATAGGATCTCAAGGTCTCTTCTTCCTCCGGCTTTTGCCAAACATAAGGCACAACCAAACCAGGTCCGCTTCAAGTTGGTCCCTTGCAGTGAAGATCAAAAACTATGCTGCTCCGGGTACTGCCAGAGTTCCTGAGCTGTACTCGTAGGATTTTTGCAACCCAGAAGACTCGCGAACATTCGACTCAAAGTGGCCCATCGAGCTCGTCGCAAACCGTCACGGTGATGGGTTCATCGAAAGAGTTTTTTTAGGCGAGGAGCTCCGTTGCCATGGCTTCTCTCCTTCTTTCTGGTCCTATAGGCTTCCATCCCGTGATCTACCCTCTCTGGCACGGCTTTGCATCCGGTCCGCCGCCGCTGCGCCGAACTCTCCGTCAGATGACAACATCTATCCATGAGCTCTAACTGTGGGTAATATGTTGATCAAACCTGGTTTGGTCGCTCTTCTCATGTGGCGGTTAGCCTACTGAGAAGGGTCGAAAATGTACCCAGTCCGAAAATTCGGATCTCAAGGTCAACTCCACGAAGAAGTCCCTTCAACTGATTTTGAACCCACTAGCAGGCCGCGCAGCATCAATCACCGCCACTCTACTTTTCTGTTTCTATTCGGTTTGTTCTGTAGGTTAGGTTGCTCTTCCGTCTCCGTGATGGCATCGCGGGCCCTTGGAAGGTTCTGAGGACGACTCTCAGCTGACCCAATTCTAGAGTCGGGCACGTTTCAACTCGCGGCTGAGTCTCGTGACGCTCCCTGTGATCGGATTTCCTCCGTGGGGTCTGGCCTTTTTTCAAGGTCTAAACACGCATTAAACCCGACGGAGATGGCGATCTAGTATATAATCATGCAGATAACTACAAGGTCAGTTGCGCTTCACAGACCTGGTGGGCCCCTACGGAATACTTCGTTGAGCCATCCGGCTCTTCAGTCCGGGTATTGGCAAAGAAGCTCCTTGTCATTTACAATGCCACTGGCGACTAAAGATCCACTCTGCCATTGTGTTCTGATCGATTGTTCTGAGATTGCCGGCCGTCTATAAATCTCCCGCATCGCAGTGACTCAGTTGCTTCTCAAAACAACTACTATACATGCATCCCAATACTCCTAGTAGTACTACAGACTTCAAGATCATCTCGAGTTACACAAAGTAAAAAGTTCGAAAACAAAACTAAACAAATCTCAGTTCGACTCAGGCTCCTTTCCGACGAAGAACCAAGCTTGGTTCTGATCCGCATCATTGTAGTCGACGAGAGTGACCTATCATGAATATGAGCTCCCGGTGCCGGGTAAGTCACATGAACTATGGCTCACAGGCTCTCCGTTCAAGTTGTTCGCGACCCTCAAGGCCTTACCGGAGTTACCGTCCGCAACGCTTCGAGGTACGTTAGTTGATCGTAAAGCGACGCCGCCTGTACAATGGAAACTAGGCTCACTGAAAAGCATAGGGATAAGTGGTGCTCGGGACGAGAGACCACGGATAGATCGTGGTGCTGGTGACGATGTTGCCTCCATTGACAGCCATGAAGTCACCGGTTCCATAGGACTGGATAGTCAGGTTTCGATTTTCGGTGGGCATGATGTTCCACTGCATCCGAGTCATGATACACACGTTCAGAATTTAGAACCTGTGTGTGACACACACCCTGATTGATACTCACGATGTCGTTCCCAAGCTGATTGCCGACGCTGCAGACGACACTTCCTCCGGGGCCCTCAAAGTTGAGGACGTTGAGGTAGGTGTGAGTCGCTGCGTCCATGGCAATGTAGGTGCCAGGTGGGACACGGAAGTTGGAGACGGAAAAGTGGGCCATCAAACCAGACATTGTTGGCGGCTGTTCTAGGATGTGAAGGACGATTCGAGTCAACTAACCAAGGATCGAATGGGGGGACCTTCATCTCAGCATTGGGTTTTTATCCATCCTGATTCCTCGAAACCCCTCTGGGTGTTCGAGAAACCCCCCCGAGTTCCTCATTTGCACTCCCTCGACGTCGCCGCCATATGTCCCCAGAAGGCTGTGGTGGGGCTGGAGCCAATTTCGATCGAGTTACCCAAAATATCTTGCAAAGTGTTGTCAATGGAAGCCCCCTCATAGACAAGTCTGGCAGCCGTAACACCATACAGCAACTCTTACGCTATGTCTTCTCGCAATTTCCGCAGTAAATGCACTCGGATCTTTACAAGATGTTGGGGGAAAAGCCTAAGCCAGATGCGTTCTCAAATGTGGTTCGTCTGATCGTGCGTTCAATTTCATGCGGGTCAATCGACCCCTAAGACCTAATCATGCGTGTATCAATGAGTATAGTCATCTCGGGTGGGATTGTAAAGACATTACTAGTAGCGCCGCTCATCGTCTTCGCGAAGGAAGTTAGAGGTGATAGTGGCTGCGATTGGAGGTCTTTAGAACTTGGGCGAATAAACCTACGAATTGGTGAGTACTATGTCCAGGTTTCGGAACGAGAGACAAGACCATCGAGTGTCATTCATTGGAAAACGGGAGCGCGAACGTAGACATAGCTGGCGACCGGGTGGCGGGGTCCTGATTGTGGCAGAACTTGCCCAGCCGTAGGGCTGTGCAAAGAACCTCAAGCCTTCCCGAGAGCGGATCGATGAGTAATGTTTCATTTAACTCGATCGCTGACAAGGTCGCAAAAATGAGCACAGGTCCCAGATTCGTTGGTACAATATTGTAGATCAGCAGACCAGTGGTCGGGTACTCCCGTTTCATTCTTGCTACGAGCATCTGGAAGGAAGATTGTTGGGTGTCTCTTCACATAGACATCAAACCGTGCATCCCAACCACAATGACAGAGAAACCGAGTTATTCCTTCACTGTGACTCCAGCGCTCCCCAGAGCAGCAGAAGATTGTGAAGGTTATTCTCGAAAAGATGGGGCTTGTTTTCGCGATCAACGAGTTACGCACCACTAGTATGCTGTAAGACACTTGTGAATGATATCGGAGTTGAGCATTGATATATTGATAATTGGAATGATGCGAACAACAATTGATCCGATGACCATGGACGAATATCTTGCGCATGATATCGATGTGGACAAATGCCTGATTGTGAGAGACATCTTTCCGAATAAACGGAAGACGAGCCCAGAGGGTGATGACATTACTGGCAATGCGCCCGCTTTCTTCATCTCCGCCTGGACACTGGATGCATAGCAGATTTTTGAAAGGGTAGTCAAGCAGGTCCTAGTAAGCCGCTTCCGTCCACTTTCGAGTTTGCGCATCTATTAACCGTCGCCTCGTTGGCGTGTTTCCTCGTCATCTTGAGTGCTTGCTTTCAACACGGACCAAACCGCCTTGGGGCTGCAGAAGTTCTAACGCTACGATGCTCGTAAATGAGAACAGAGAAGTGGTGTGCTTGTGATTCACCAAGTCTCCTGTTCCTTCTTTGGTGGCACTAGAATAGGATCTCAAGGTCTCGTCTTCCTCCGCCTTTTGCCAACATACCTTGCAGGCGGGACGCTCATGATTGATACAGCATGGGAAGGGAAGTCAAACGAGCGCACTGGCAGTAGATCACTCAATCCCCACTTACATAAATCAGTCTGTGTCAGGGGCTCCTTCCAGATAAGGCACAGCCAAAGTCACCCACTGGGTCCGCTTCAAGTTGGAAGCAACATCAAAAACTATGCCGCTCCGGGTAGTACTGGGGTTCCTGTGCTGTGCTCGTATGATTGTTGCAACCCAGAAAACTCGCCAACATTTTGTCGACCCAAAGTGCCCCATCGAGCTCGTCGCAAACCGTCACGGTGATGGGTTCATGATCGCAAGAGTTGCCATAATTTAGGCGAGGAGCTCCGAGTCCGTCCAGTGGTGGCTTCTCTCCATCTTTCTGCTCCTGTCTTCCATCCCGTGATCTGCCCTCTCACGGTTTTTCATCCGGTTCGCCGCCGCTGCGCTGAACTCTCCGTCAGATGACAACGTCTATCCATGCCAGAGAGCTCTAACTGTGGGTAATGTGTTGGTTAAACTTGGTTTGGTCGCTCTTCAGACTTCTCATGTGGCGGTTAGCCTAGTGAGAAGGGTAAAATGTACCCAGTCCGAAAATTCGGATCTCGAGGGCAACTCCACTCAGCTGACCCAATTCTACTCGGGCACGTTTCAACTCGCGGCTGAGTCTCATGACGCTCCCTGTGATCGGATTTCCTCCGTGGGGTCTGGCATTTTCTCAAGGTCTAAACACGCATTAAACCCGACGGAGATGGCGATCTAGTATATAATCATGCAGATAACTCCAAGGTCAGTTGCGCTTTACAGACCTGGTGGGCCCCTACGGGATACTTCGTTGAGCTCACTAAAACTCAATGGCGATCCTGAAGAAGAGTTTGTTTTAGCAGTTCTCCAATCCTTGCTGTCCCTTCAGGCGATTGCTTCCCCCTCAACCTTGACGGCGTCCGCGCCGGTGGTGGATCTAGGTTATGCACAGTACCAGGGAGCCGTAAACACTACGACGAGCATTACAAGTTTCCTGGGCATTCGTTACGCCGCCCCTCCAGTCGGTGGGTCTGTTATTTGTATGATGGGATGCCTCGATGACATCTGACCGGTCCGCTTCCTCAGGGAACCTGCGATGGGCCGCACCTCAGCCTCCGGCGAATGTATCTGGAGTGCAACAGGCAACTGCGCAGCCCAATGAATGCTATCAAGCAGTCACAGGAAACTCGTCTACGAATCCGTTCATCACAGGAACTTGGACCAAACGTGCTGTAACCGAGTCTGAGGATTGTTTGTTCCTCAAGTCCGTATACTCATTATGCTCTTACCCCCACGATGCGTATGTTTATGAACTAATAACTAGCGTGTATACGCCGGGTGATACAGTCACCCCTGTGACGTCTGGTGGCCTGCCTGTTATCGTTTGGATTCACGGAGGAGGGTAAGGTCGCTCACTCTATACTCCGCGAAGCCTGCATTAACTCTCGGTACTCAGATACATAGGCGGAGCAGCGAGCTCTTTCAACGGTGCAGATTTGATCATGGATTCTAACAGCGGTGTTATTGTGGTTCTCATACAATACCGCCTCGGTTTGTTCGGCTTCTTGCCTGGAGAGGCAGTCATGGAAGGTGGTGCGCTCAACGCTGGTCTACGTGTGTATCTATCATTGTTTTGAGGTTGACTGCTTATAACGACCTCGCTAGTCGACCAGAACTACGCCCTCCAATGGGTGCAGTCGCATGTCAGTCATTCCTTTCCTACATCTCACCTCCTATACTTCCATCTCATTGCAGATTGCATCGTTTGGCGGTGATCCTACAAAAGTCACCATTTGGGGTGAATCCGCTGGTGGGTTGATCACTTTTGGACTGAAGTGTTCTGATGGAAAGGACTCTGCCTAGGTGCTGGTTCTGTGCTACAGCACCTCGTGGCTCACGCCGGTAACACCCAGCCGCCGCTCTTCAGAGCGGCTATGACCAGCTCGACATTCCTGCCGTCCCAGTATAACTATAATGACATTATCCCTGAGGTAAAACGAAACCGCTTCTTTTCGTATCCATGCGAGTTAATTGAGTTGGTAGATGATTTACAGTGAGGTGGTTGTCACCACTAGGTGAGTGATTCCAATGTTTGTACGATCATACTGTTCTGACGTCTCCATAGCTGCGGCTCGAGTTCGGACACCTTGTCTTGTCTCCGCAACACGGACGTCAATACACTACAAACGGTGAATTATAACATGAACTTGGCTGGGTACTACGGCACATTCGTATTCGTTCCCGTCGTTGACGGCGCGTTCATCGTCGAACGTCCGACAGTCACCATGGCCAGAGGAAAACTGAATGGGGTGAGATAGCCTAGCGCTAAGTGTCTGGCTCTTGTTGACCGTCAACAACCTTCAGCAAGCCCTCCTTTCTGTGACGAACGAGAACGAAGGTCCGGATTTCGTTGATCAGTCGCTCACCATGAACATCTCCGACTACGTCACCACTCTGTTCCCCGACTTGCAACCTTGGCAGGCTACGCTGGCGACTGAGTTATACGGAGGCTTGGGAACGAACGTTGAGCAAGCCAACTATGCCATGGCCGAGTGTAAGATCATCCATATTTAAGCTAGAATTTTGTAATGCTGACATGTGACTCTCCAGCCATCTTCGTCTGCCCGACTTACTATCTCCTTCAATCCCAAGCATACTCCTACATGGCCTGGAAGGTAAGCGCAATCGATCGTATCACACTGTCTCCTGATAAAGTACTGTATGTGTAGGGTGAGTTTGCCCTCCCGCCTGCATTGCATGGTAACGACCAGCCGTATTACTTCACTTCGTAAGTATATATCCTAGCTCGCGTCTACACTCAGCCAACTATTTACAGGTACGGCAATGGCCCTGTGTACAACAACTCCGAGTTCATCACCGCCTTTTCCAATGGTTTCATGGCCTTTGCGATGTCCATGAACCCTGGAGCCGCGTATAACCCCACGGACATTACGCCTACATGGTACGATTGGGACGTGGAACACATGGAAATGATCTTTAACGTCACGGAGACGGGCGCACCGAACATTTACGCATCTCCAACGGACAATACGTTGATCCAGCGATGCCTGTAAGTTCTTCTCTTCGATGCCCATATCCGTGGCTTCTGATTCGGACATGCCTAGATATTGGCTCAGCAATGCAGCCTATACAGCCCAGTAGTGTACGGGTGGGAGAGATTGGGTGGTCGCTGGATCGCGTGCAGCAATCAGATGTTCCAGTGTATATTGTTTCCCTTCTCAAAGAAAGTTCAGCAGTATCTAGCCCGCTCGTGCACGTCTGCCTCGGTCTGATGGACCGGGGAGAACCATGTGAATTTCTCCGTAGATATTGCTGCGCGGTGACCTCTGAAGCCACACAACCATCGCATAGGTTTCTCTCGGGGCTCATTCCCACCGGCAGCTCTCCGCCCGGACCCAGTGGTGAAAGTGCGTGTGGCCCCGAAGATGTGAAGACTACAAGATCTACGGGGTTGGTATCTCCGGAGACGACATTTCGTGATGAGCTTTTTTAATTTTGAGGCACTTCGTTGCTCAGGGGGAGAGCTCCGGATGGTAAATGCCATATTAGATGCTGACGTCGATCTTGATGGGTTTGGCCACGCCGACGCTCGAGAACGAGCAAGTTCAAACCAAAGTCGACGTTCGGCGACGCCACTTCCAGTAGTAACGAGCCTCGGGGCCGATTCAAACTTGGAGAATGATTCGAAAGCGTTGCATTTCATAACAAAACCAGGCTCAAATTTGCTCTCGTGCTGATATGAGCGATGATCATTGACGATACTGAACACGGCCGCTCCGCAGTCCCGAATCCCGGGTCATCAATATTACAGAGAACACGAAATGAAACCTCCGGACGCGATGGCCGATGCCTAATCTCCGCCACTATGAGACTTACTGACAAGATCAGTCAGGAGCGAGGAGAGAACGAGACATAACCCTGCCACTGGAATGTGAAAAACATTATGGTATGACCTCCAAGCGATCAGCGTAAGACTCATCCCTTGAAAGCCTACTCATAACATTGAGTTCGAGGCGAGCGAAGATGCCAGTGAAGACCGAGCTACCGTGGGTTGAAAGGCCAAGGGGCGACCTAAGGCGTGCGCATGCACGAGGTCCTAGATGAGCGCAAGATTTCTGACCGGAGTGAGCATGGGATTGCGAGATACAGCCGAGGGGGTGACTAAAACAGGTTGATGAATGGGTGAGCCGTCGATGCATGAATTATCGTGGGGTATCTGCATTTCCTCGACTGTCAACCCTCAGCCCACTGTTCGATCACGTTTTGGAGAGTGGCAATTAAAGAGAACGCCTTGAGACCTACTTAGCGGTGAAAGCGCGACCGATGTGCGCGTGACTATCGAAAGTGAAGTTTGACGGGGAGCATGACGGCCAGTTTGATATTCTCCGATCATCAAGACCGCCGTGAAGGATCTTCTTCCATAAACCTCGCTGAATCATGGTGAAGAAGAATCTAATATAGCTAACTTAGTACCAGGCAACAAGAGAAGCCACCCCGGGGGTGGGAACTTTTGCGTCGGGCTGGCGTATTGACGAGCTGAAAACGTCGGCGGTGTTAGGCCTGGGGGTGGAAATATCATGACTTGAGTGGATGCAACTCACCTAGAAGATTCATCCAATATGTTATCCCATTGTTGAGACGAATGCTAGAACCAACGAATCCGGTCGGACCCGTACTGATTTTACGACCTAGTCGGCGATAGAGTTAGATAAAACATTAATCATTGATCCGCTCTCGGGAAGGCTTGAGGTTCTTTGCACAGCCCTACATCTGCCCACCCGACGGAGAAGGTATGATCGCAGATGAAAGCGATTGGGAGAAAAAGGTCATGAGAAACGAGGTCCGATTGTCTGACAATCTCGTGTTTTTCTTGTTTTAGTGAACCCTGAAAGCTAAAATTTGTATTCAACTTCAAGAACTCACGTTGCTCTGTGATACTTGATAGTTCATGTTGAATCCATATTCCTGGCTGGGCAAGTTCTGCTACAACCACGACCTCGCCACCCGGTCGCCAGCTATGAGAACGCTTCCATTGACAACACTTTCTCAGATATTTTGCCTAACTTGGTTGAAATCACCTCCAGCCCCGTCATAGCCTTCTAGGGACACAGCGACGTCGAGGGCGTGCAAATGGGGAATTCGGGGTGTTGCTCCGATAACTAGAGGGGTTTCGAGAGATCAGGATGGATAAAAACTCACAGTCGAGACGATGGGATTGGTTTGGTTTGTTTTCGAGCTTTGTACTTCGTGTAACTCTAGATGATCTTGAAGTTTGTACTAGGAGTATCAGTGGGAGCAAAGTGCGGGGTGAGTGATACAGTACGGCAACAACAACGAATTCGATGGAGTATACTGGGAACATTGAAGAAGCGTTGACATTGGGGAACAACACCACACCTGTTCACGAACCATGACCTGCTCAGAACTTGGTCAATGACCGCTGTGACGCCGGGTCAGATCTAGTAGAAGGAAGTTAGTGCAATGAAAAACTTGCCTTCACTTACTAAATCTGGCACTCGATGCGGGCGGGAGAGTAATAGACGGCCGGCAATATCTCAGAACTTCAGAACACAATCATATTTGTTGTCAATGGCGAGGCTAGCTGCATCGACAGACGAATAGCGAGATGACGCCAAAAAAACAAAGCTAAAAGCAATGAGTGGCCGCGTCATTCAATGACGCGGCCAGGGTGGTGATTTGACTGCTTATTCGGCGTTGCTGACTGGCTTCAGCTGCTGAACATCGCAATTCGTGTGGGTATGTCCGACGAATCTCGTCCGGGAGTGAAATCACCGGAGTCTCACGCCAAGTGCCGCATAATTCCGTTCGGAAGATGCCTGTATCTAACTTGAAGAGTGTTCTGATCTTCGTAGGGATGATCCTCATCACTGACGGAACTGTCGAAGTTGAGGTGAACGAAAAGTCTATCCCCGCAAGATGCTACTAGTACGACTGGTTGTCGATACAGCATGCGGTCCCTGCGAAATGAATGACTGTCCCGGCCCGAGTCAGACAGTGCCTCCGGCTGTTTCATGGTGACAGAGAGGGGCTCCCATCCATCACCAACATCTACGACCGGAGGATAAAACACATGCTACGCGGAGTACAAGTATAAAACTGACAGATCACCAGCAAAAGTTCAAGCTCCAACTTGGTTACTCTTCTTTTCTGCAACAAATCCGCTCGACATGGAGCTTCCCCCAGGCATCGTGTACATCATCACGAATGTTCCGCGCATAATTCTTCCACCGACTCTAACGTTCTGTGGAATTAAGCTCTGGAACTTCGCCTTTGATTCGCTTATTCCCCGTTGGCTCCATATCCCTCTCTATCTTGCATCGTTTCCACTGGCTTTCGCTTGCAGTGTTCTCTATGCAGACGTTCGGGACAGACGTCAGGCTGCGATGCATGGTGCTATACTTGCACCGCAAGTGCCAAGTAAGCTTCCAGGAGGTCTGGATCTTCTCCTTACAAGCATCCGAAACTTCCGCGGTGGATACATGGGTATGTATGACGAAAACCGCTCAGATTCTCGGCTCACCATCGAGCAGGAGAAGTGGCAGCAGAACACTGTAAGGAATTTGGACAGACGATCACCCTTCGAATCCTTGGGGAAAACAGGGTAAGTATTGCTTGATCGAGATTGAGACGCTGATCGCCGACGAGGATCATAGGTTCTTACAACGGAACCCGAATATATCAAGGTAAGTCTAATATCTTTGCCATGGTTCGCCCTCACACAGCGATTCACCAGGCAATCCTTGCGACAAAATTTACCTCTTTCGCCAAAGGTAGGGTCGTTCTCGAAGGCCGTGTTGGATCACTCTAAGAAGTTATCTCAGGGCCGTTATTCTTTGATCAAGTGCATTCCCTGCTAGGGACTGGAGTCTTCAATTCGGATGGTGACCGCGCTTATCCTTCTTCGCTACTGATGCTGACCAACACCTTTCAGGGGATATTTGGAAGTACGCTCGCAGTTCTATTGACGACCACCGCATTCTGAGATATTACTCTACCTCAGGTTTCACCGTTCAATGACACGCCCATTCTTTAGCAAGGACCGAATCAGTGATTTCGATAACTTTGAAAAGCACGCCGAAGACGCCATAGGGCAGTTCAAGGCACGACTCAGGGAAGGTCACCCCGCAGATTTTCAGGTGAACATTACGTTACCATCGCTCGTTACGCATGCTCATTGTATTCTCCAGGATATGATTTCCCGTTTCACATTGGACTCGGCAACAGATTTCTTATTTGGCAAGGATGTCTGTTCACTCTCCGCTGGACTCGTCTACCCACCAAATATCCCCCATTCGAGAAAGGATTCGTTTCAGGACAAATTTGCGCACGCATTCCTTGAATCCCAGCTTGCGACCACCCTCCGAGGACGTTACGGGAGTCCGTGGAGGTTGATGGAGTTTTGGAGCGATCGCGTCAAGAAACACATGAATGTCTGCTATGAGTTCATCGACCCAATTTTGAAAGACGCTCTAGCGAAAAAGAAAGCGCTGAAAGAGGCTGGTCTACTTAGCGAGCAAAATCAGAAGGAAAAGGAGGTTCTGGAAGAAGACACACTGTTAGATCACCTTGTGAACTACACCGAAGGTGAAGTCCATTGCTCTCACGTACTACTTCGGGTGCTCAAGCGCCAACTTTTAGATCTCACCGTTATCAGAGACGAAATCCTTAACATCTTGATCGCGGGTCGCGATACGGTGGGGTCCCCGTCCTTGGTGGTGTGTTGTGTATTCATAAACCCTTTCCCTGTTAGACCGCTGGCACCTTGTCGTTCGTTGTCTATATGTTGTCTCAACACCCCGACGTGCTTCGCAGACTCCGCGAGGAGATTTTGACGACAGTGGGTGGTTCAAGGCGTCCTACACTCGAGGATATGCGAGGGATGAAATACCTGAGGGCGGTTATCAATGGTACGTTGCATTGAATTTGTGGATTTAACAATCAGCTCAGGTTCAATCAAGAAACACTTCGCTTATACCCTGCTGTGTAAGTTTGTTTGGTTTCTACTCAGAAGATTGACATTAATCGAGTGTTACTCGTAGTCCATTCAACGTTAGGTTGGTTTAACCATGACCAATGTATTGGCTTCAAACTGACGTATCTGGCTTGCAGGACAACTAGCGAGCCAGTAGTGTTGCCAGCTGTTAGAGGGGGACAACCGATCTATATCCCTGCCAATACTCGGTAAGGAATTATTGAAGCAGCCCCACCCAATTGTTCATTCAGAGTTCTCTAGCGTACCTTATTCGGTTTTCCTGATGCAGCGGAGGAAGGATCTCTGGGGCCCCGACGGTGAGAGTCGTACAATACTTTGTCGAAGCCACGAGCTTATTCTTTGTTCTCGCAGCGGAGGAATTCGACCCAGACCGCTTCATTGATGAGCGAGTTCACAAGTATCTGACTGCCAACCCTTTCATCTTCATACCCTTCAATGCGGGTCCAAGAATTTGTCTTGGTCAGCAGGTGCGTGGTGTTATTTCGAGGGCCGCCACGTAATTGACATTGGTGTGCAGTTCGCGTACAATGAGATGTCCTACTTCCTTGTTCGCCTCCTGCAAACATTTTCCTCGATTTCTCTTGCAGAAGATGTGCAAACACTTCCTCCTGCTGACTGGGCCAAGGCTTCCGGTCGGAAATCTGTGGAAAGGGTGATCATTAGGGGTCACCTCACGATGTATGTCCAGGTTAGTTTCATTTACATCTTGACCGTCGTGGATAGTTTTGATCTGCGTGTCCAGGATGGTTTGTGGGTCAGGATGGAAGAGGCCAGCCCTGTTGAAGATGTCTGACTGCAATCAGAAGACCGGGATGGACTCGATGCTTATTGTACCAACACGGACTCCAGCCTACCAAAGTACATCATCATAATTTAGGATAACATTCTATCTCCAACTTTCCAGAACTGTCGGATCGTATGCTGTTTTTTATTTATGCATTTATTCGACTCAAGTCTGCCGGCATCTGAGAGGAATTGAGCTCGGCAAGATTACGAACACTCAATGACACTCATGCCGATTTTGTCTTCAGGGGTTTTGCCACGTCACGGGCGATCAATGTGCCAGTGTGCTCGAGGGAATTGGCGGGTCGAAAGCCTTGGATTTTTAATTTTTGAATGCTTCTATAAGTGCAAAACCATTGGACGATTGGGCTCAGGATTTGCTCAGGGCGCGGGCAACGAGGAGAAAGTCGGACTTGCTTCTTCAGTTGCGTGTTTCGCTTCAACGCAATTGAGTTCTCGGCGCAGACTCACACAGTAAGCAATTAATAGCCTGAGCCGGAGCTGCGGCCGACAACCTGAACAATCATATGGGATAACATTGTGGATGCATATATATTGCATCAACTTGAAGTGCCCCTACTACCACCACAGCCCGCCTTCCAGTGTGCACGAAAATGCCGCTCCCCCCTGGGCTAGTTGCGTTGGCAAAGCTTGTACCTCGCCTCCTCCTCGCACCAGCGACAGTATACATCGGTCTTCGAGCCTACCGTGCAATCGTCGGCCAATATGCCCCGCAATGGCTTTCTATACCTGCTTACTTCTTGGCGCTACCAGCCACATTCGCCGTAGGTGTGGCATACGCTCGGATGAAAGACCGTAGGCAGGCTGCACGACGCGGGGCTGTCCTTCCCCCTTCAATAAAAAGTAGATGGCCGGGCAGTTTCGACAAGCTCTCTGGATTGGTGTGGAACTTCAGCAATGGCTATATTGGCACGACCCTGCATCTTTTCCTGCCAGATTTGGATATGCTAATCGTACGCTTCACTAGCTGAATGGTCAGATGCAGAATGCGTAGAAATTGGAAACACCTTCAACGCATATATGTTGTTTGAGAACAGGGTAAGTGTCTGAGGCTGTTTTCAAAAACGCAATCTCACCGACGTTTTTATGTGCAGATTTTCACCATTGAACCCGAGTATGTCAAGGTGAGCCATCTATTGATCGTTGCATGCTAGGTTCCTCATGTGTCCCGCGTGACCAAGGCGATTCTCGCAACTCATTTCAACTCGTTCGTCAAAGGTAAAGTTGTCAATGAAATTCAAGTAGATCTCGCACTGAGAAAACATGCAGGCCCTATTTTTCATGACCAGTTCAATTCCCTTCTGGGAACTGGCGTCTTCAACTCAGATGGTATGCACGCCTCCGATCGACACCCGAGTATTTTCTAATCTTTCTGGACTGATTTAGCTGACACCTGGAAGTAAGCAACGAATTCGTAGTATTGCCGTTCTGTGACTGATTTTCCCCAGATTCCACCGCTCAATGACCCGTCCGTTTTTCAGTAGAGATCGCATTAGCGATTTCGACATCTTTGAGAAACACGCCGAGGATGCAATCAATCAAATGAAGATTCGCCTGCGCGAAGGCTACCCCGTCGACATCCAAGACATGGCCTCGCGTTTCACTCTCGATTCAGCAACTGAATTCCTCTTCGGAAAGGACGTCCGCTCCCTCTCAGCGGGACTCGTCTACCCACCTTCGTCTCCACTGTCCCAGAACCCCGAGTTTTTGAACCATCCGTCCAATCGATTCGTCCGTGCGTTCACAGAAGCGCAGATCACTACTGCGTATCACTCCAATTATGGATCTTCCTGGCGTTTGGTCGAGTTTTGGGGAGATGAAGTACAGAAACACATGAAGGTCTGCTTTGAATTTATCGATCCAATCTTGGCGGATGCCATCGCGAAGAAGCGCGAATTAAAGAGTCACGATCTTCTCGCGGACGAGCAAGGAACGAAAGAGGTCAGAGAAGGAGAGACCCTCTTGGAGCACTTGGTCAACTACACCGAAGGTTAGCGATATCCGTGCCTTGGGGAGGGGAGTTTGGTTTGGTGTATTGATGTGGTTCTTAGATCAAACGGTCATCAGGGACGAAACGATGAACATCATGATCGCTGGAAGGGACACGGTGAGCTGATCTGCATATCCTCTCGCGAATCTGGTTTGATCTTAGTCCCACTTTGCAGACTGCAGGCACCCTGACGTTTGCGGTTTATATGCTCTCTCAGCACCCTGACGTACTTGAGCGCTTGCGAGAGGAGATTCTTACCACAATTGGCGGTTCGCGGAGACCTACGCACGAAGACATGCGGGAGATGAAGTACCTGAGGGCTTTCATCAATGGTACGCGAATCACCTCTGTTAAAGGTATTTCAGGCTCCTGATCTTGAAATACATGACGTTAGAGACTCTCCGGTTGTACCCACCTGTGTAAGTTGTGTTCTTTGTGTTCTTTGGGTGAAGGGCAAGCTCTAAATAGCTTCATGGCCTTGCAGCCCGTTCAATGTCAGGTACGGATGGACTTTTTCCGTTCGTTCTATGTCCTGATCTTCTGTAGGTTGTCTACCGAAGAACAAGTTTGGCCAGCAGCGAATGGTGGAAAACCCTTCTATGTTCCCGCTAATACCATGTGAGCATGACTGACCGTTGTCCTCACGATCTACCTTAACCAGGGGTGTAGAATGATGTATAGCGTTTTCCTAATGCATCGCAGAAAAGACCTATGGGGTCCCGATGGTGAGTTTTCCTACTCGAGAACAATTGGCGGGTAGACATTGACCTCAAATTTCCACAACCCCTCTTTAGCCGACCTCTTCGACCCGGACAGATTCCTCGACGAACGTCTGCGCAAGTATCTCACTCCAAACCCGTTCATTTTCTTGCCATTTAACGCTGGCCCACGGATCTGCCTCGGACAACAGGTACTCGTATCGCGTATCTTGGTGTGTGACATCGACTGACGAATGACACGACCAGTTTGCATACCACGAAGTGTCCTACTTCCTTGTCCGCCTTTTGCAGTCCATTGATGCCGTTACGCTCGATGTGAACACGCAACACCTCCCCCCGGCTGATTGGGCGCAAGCAAAGGGTCGCAAAGCTCTGGAGAAGGTGGTGCTTAGGTCTCATCTGACCATGTATGTCAAGGTACGTTTTTCTTCTCCCATTCATCGCCTGTCGAGCTGGTGTTGAATCTACCGACCACGTTTCAAAGGACGGGCTGTGGGTCAAGACGAGGGAAGCCAGCCCTGTCGAATCGGCTTAACGTTATTTGAAGCTTCGGACTATTCTTTATTTATTCTCCATCGCTACTCCATCTCTGTTGTCCCAACTGCCTGTAATATTAGTATACGCAGTCTCGTGTAGTCTACGATGCCGCCATCACTTATGCGCCGGAAGAACTTGTTCACGTCAATGGTCATCTTGTTGCTCAAACGACAATGCATTAGGTATGAGTATAGGTAGATTACCGTGACCGACAGAGCCCGTCCGCGCATTGGCCCCTATGCATCCCCGTTCTCCATCGACTGGGGATTCCATGGACCTGCGTCACTCAATGAACAACCTCCAGGGCACTGACACTTGCCACCAAACTCGACGGGTAGATTCTCCGCCGGGATCTGTGCAAGCAACTTCTCCTTCACGGCGCCGCTGCTCACGATATCGATCTTTGCCACCGTGACCTCATCCAGCCACGGTTTGATGATCGACCAAACGGTAGAGAATGCCCAAGGTGCGTTGATGATATAGAACTTGCCCATGCACTCTGGGTAGCGATCTTGGCCGATACCAGCTGCCTGAAAGACGTAATCTTTGACTCTATAAAAAGAGGTGAGGGAAACGCCTGCGAGATCCATGATGGTGCAGGACGTCTCTACGGGGTGGCCGACTGCTTTGGAACAGGAGGGGAGACGTTCGGTGAGGAATTTTTCGTATTCGAGGACGAAACGCCGGAGTTGGCGGTCTTGGGATGTGATGGCGTTGAGTGCGTTGACGTCGATCTTGCCGAGGCGTTGGATGTATACCGGCTGGCCGTCCTGCGAGTGAAAAGGGTGAGCATCGCGAGTTGAGCGACGGCGTAAAGACGCACCTTGTCCATCTTGTGATAATACTGGGGGTAATACTTGTCCACCTCTTTCTTCTCCGTAAATTCAAAGTTCCTAGTTTCGTCGTTCGTAAGTGGTGTGGGTATCCAAACGCTAATTTCGCGACCTACTTTACGATATCATCCACATCGAGATCCTTCCGCCACTGTTCAGCGGATAACAGCATGGCTTTCGTCTTTGCGACGTCGAATTTGCGAGCTCTCAGAAATCTATAACGAGTTGTGTCAACGTCGTCGTTGTCGTGCTGCGGTGCGGTGCGCAGGCTCGTGCGGGCCAATCCGTCGACCATCGGCAACCATCGCCATGGACGGATTGGATGGCAGGGAAGGATGTGGGACGTACCGGAGCAGTGTAGCGTCGTCCATCCTCTCCGGAACGAAGTGGCCCTCGTCTATGAGTTCTTGCTTGAGTTTGTCGAGCGCATGTTGGTGCGCGGGGGTCAAGTTGCCCAAACGACCTGGCAAGGGCTTGTAATTCGGGTCTGTGATGCCGTCTGGCATTGGGCTGACTGAGGCAGGTTCAGAGGAGGACATGGTCATGAACAAAAAGGGTGGAAGCAAAGGACGAAGGGCTCTCGCGAAGCAAATTTGTAAACAGGAACCAGCAAGGTGGCACACCAAGTTGGCGGTGCTTGGCACATGCGACTTAGAATCATACCCGAGAACCCGGCGTACTATAGACCAAATAAAAATGATTCGCATCATTATTTCCATAGCCCAGAAACACGAGTTGAGTCGTGAATCTAATGCGAGGGGGCTTGGGCAGACCATCTACTAATGTACAAGATGCGGCTCATCAAATAAAATGTACATGCTGAGAGCAACGCAGGTTGAAATGCAATGAGTGACCGTGCAGGAGATCATAGATGTGACATGATTGCAACCGAAAGAATTGGTCCGATAACAAACCAATAACGTGTGTTTTCTGAAATACATTTTCGTGAACGCAAACGGCCGACGAATCGCGTGGTATTACATTTTGAAGGCGAAGAGAGCGTCAAGGCAGTTTTATACGATGTCCCAGAGTTCCTCGAGAGCGCAGCAGAACTTGAAAAAAGTGAATGTGTTGGCAATCTCATAATCGGAAAGGCTCATCACACACCTTTCCACATGCAACGGATGCACTCAGTGGATATTCACTGATACTGATCTTTTCATCGACAACGTGATCAGCAAAGTCATCCCGACCACGAGCCATGGCACCAACGAAGACGGCGATCGAGTGTGTCTCCGGCAGCGTAGGTAGGTATTTTGACAATCGAACACTCTGGGCGTCACCGGATAGGGCTAGACAGAGAGTCAACGAAAGGTAGATTGAGATGGAGAGGATAGACCTACTCAGTTTGATGGTGTTGACAGGAAGATGGTCGGCGACGGGGTTCTGAGATCGAGTTAGTGGAAATGCAGCGTTCTACACAGAGATATCTGTCTACCTTGACCACTTTGAGTAATTTTTCGGGGCCGTTGACACCTCGAATAGAGAGCTTGTGAAGGAGTTGAACTGACAAAGATATGGTCGGTCACTTGTACGAAAACGTGTCAATTGCATACCCATGAGACCGCTGAAACGTTTGAACGTCCGCGGTATTCTTACATGAGGGTTGACCTCGATGAGCACACCTTTTGCGGTGTGGATGTATACCTGGAGCAACCCCGCCTTGTTAAGAGGCGAGTCCAGCAATGTCAAGAGACACTAAAAACGGGATTTAACGAACATAGCGACAATGGGACATCAGACTGGCTCACCTGATGTGTGATGTCTGGACGGGCGTCCGCAATGTCTCTGCCAGTCTTTGCGAGAATACCCTGGTGGTCGTCGCAGTTCAAGAGGGTGTACTTGACCTCTCCCTCTCTGCCACCCTTTCCCTTTCCACCACTCGAAACCCTGTACGCCTCCAAACACGCCTGCTCCAAGATGACGAACAGCCTCCGTTGAGAAGAAGTGACTCCACCCTTGGGTACGTGTGCCTGTACGGGCAACATGGATGGATTTGCAGGTTGAGGCATTGGGTTGTTTGACGTCGACGCCATTTTTCTTGATTTTGAGGCTGGAAGTGGACGCGTTGGACGTTGTGGACTTGGTTGGCGAACTTGAGTGTTGTCGTTTTGTGAATGATCAGCTGAATCGATTTGCATGTTGTCCTTATCGGAGCCTTCCGAATCGGAGGTTGAGTTGGCCCTACGACGCTGCTGAGGTCGCTCATCAACCGGAGTCGACTTGGGACGCGGTGGAGGTGTGAAGACGGTCTCTGGCTCGTCCTCAGGCTGGAGAAGCCTCACCCGGTTCAACGCGGGTGCTGCAGTAGAACCAGAATGACGGCGACGACGGGCTGGGACGGCTTCAGGTGTGGCAATGGACATCTCGCTCGATTTTTTTTTTTGAAGTAGAGGTTGGAAGGACCGTACAAGGAGTAACAAGTAAAGATGGAGGGGTAAACCAGAGAAATGAAAAAGATATCAGGGATCGGATATGATAAAGGTACGAGGCTGTCCGCCTTATTCTCCTCACACAATCATACACAAATATCCTTGGGGTCGATACCTCAGTACGAGTCGAGCCTTCGCACACACGTATCACAAGATCTCATACAATTTTAGAAGTCTTCGCCCGTGCGAGACGGTTGTCGACCGGCGGTGCCTACGACTGATGCGCCGATCGCGGTGGAATGGAACAATCCTGCGATCTATAAGAAGATAATAGGAGATACTCACCGGGAAAGATAGGGTTTGATACCAATGGATAATAAATATGGCGCAGATAGTTGGATACATCATGTGGTCACAGAATCCGGTGCTTGACGTATACGGAATGGCGTGTGATGTTAGGAGTATCAGTCTGCAGTCATCTGGGGTGATCCCGTTGCGGGGAGTGTACGTGGTGAGCACATGCACGAGGCTATTGGTGACAGGATCGATAATCAAAAACAAGAGCCTGAACTGGTAAAAGAACCAGAGCTTAACTTGTGCATGTGCACCAACTGGTGCAATTCTAAACGAGGGTGCTTCGGGGAAGATCGGGGGAAGGCAGGATGCTGGACCGTCCTGGTATGTTTGCAAGTTCTTGACACCTACCTCATCCAGACAGCCTTCCTGAGAAACGAGGTTACAATCTGGGCAATCAGTTCTGTCCACTCTGTGCGAGCCAGGCCGATAAGCGAAATAAATAATCTCGATAACATCTCGGAGATGACCATTTTAACATCCTCAGCATTCAACCGAGCGGAGAGCGCTCACCGCTGCTGAACGAGGATTCATGGCGGTAGGCGTGACAACCTACCTCGGGAATGAACATGACGAGTTGAACCAACAAAAAGGGCATGGAATCTGCTCGCGACTGCCTCATGCGAGAGAATCTAGGCCATGATGGTTTTCATTGCGACAGAACTTATAACGATGTTGTCAATAATCGCTCGTTCTTTTGGATCATCTCCTATGAAATCTCTCAAAGCTGGCTCTTGATCTAGTTTGTAATGCTGATGGTGGACGATCAGTTGGAGAGATAACGAGTGCAAGGAGCGAGCACTTGCCTTCACCACCGTTGACCAATCGGTACCTTGAGCAACATTCGCCACTAGGTCCAGCTCCCCGTCGACAACAGCGCGCATCTTCTCTAGAATACCAGGTCTCTCCCCCGTGTCGATGCGCATGACGATAAGATCCGTCGTTGTGTTCGAGACTCCATACCGCCTGATGCCCTCGGTGATCTGGACACGATGTCACGACACGCCTCGGATGGTGGAGATGCAAATCAACGTACGTTAGTTGTTGGGTTGAGAAAATAAATGATCTCTGAGTGGACTGTCTTTGTCTTCATTGAGCCCTCCGCCTCAGCGAGGAGCGCCTGAAATGCGGCTGTCTGTAGATGCAGAGGACTTGTGATCTTTCGGAAGTGAGTCAACTGGCACGGCCAAAGGGCCACACGAACGACAGACCAGGCTAGCGTTGATGAAGGCAAAGTTGACTGCATCCCGTTCCTCCTTCCCCTCTGGACCCTCCATGGTGGCAGCCTTGATGATTCGTGATCTGATTTGACCAGCATTCTTGACATTCTTGAACTTTGCGGTGAATACGGCTGATGTATCGAATTTTGGACATTGATATATCTCCAAGAGATCCATCTTGTTCAAGTTCTAGTTTGACTTGTCGCGACGCCGCATTGACTGCCACAATTGTTCTACGCTAGTACCCTCGTTCTACGCTTCGACTCTACACTTGTTCTACAGATTCTTCTCCGTTTTTTTATAATCCACCAACTCGAGTTTCATGCAGGCGTGAAGATGTTTCAATCTCTTGCACGACTCCCTCTCTCCTTTCTTGTCTCTCTCCTCACTCTTCATGCAACAGCAGCGCCATTGACAGTCTCAGCCTCAACCGTCTTGACACCACAGAACTTCAAGGAGACGATATCGAAGGGCGTATGGTCAGTCCTACATCGAATGCCGAGTCTTTCAATGTAGTTTAACCACTGATTTGCAGGTTCATCGAACACTTTTCTCCCTACTGTCCTCATTGCCAGCATTTTGAGCCAACATGGAACGAGGTCGTCTCCCACTTTGAAAGCATGACAGACCCGGGTGTCCACCTCGCTCAAGTCAACTGTGCGCTCAATGGTGGTATGTCCAGCTACATTCTACAAAAACGTTCACGATCACGAATTCTGCCAGATCTTTGTAACGACAACAAGATCACTGGGTACCCACAGATGAATCTATACCGAAACGGAGAATTTGTCGACACATTCAGGCAGGATAGGGAATTCCACTTGCTGGTCGATTACTTGGTGCCACACGCGGAACCAGAGGGAATAACTCTCACTACCCCGGAAACGAAACAAGAAGAGGTTACACCAACACCGACACCGACACCAACACGGACCTCCGAACGTCTCGTCGTCCAAGCCACTCGTGCAGAAGCGAACCCATCAGGAGAGGTCGTCTCGCTCAACGTACAGACATTCGACAGCTTTCTCAGCCAAGGACCTGCATTCATCAAGTTCTTTGCACCATGGTACAATACCGTCACTTTTTGACATGCGGGGTTTTCGTTAACTTAGGCTTAGGTGTGGGCACTGCAAGAATTTGGCACCGACTTGGGTCAAGCTCGGTCGGCGCATGCAACACAAGTTCAACGTCGCGGAAGTGGACTGTGACCAGCACAAGGCTTTGTGTGTGAGCCAGGGTGTCACAGGTTTCCCCATGCTGTACTTCTATGCCCATGGAGCGAGGACGGAATATACTGGTGGACGGTCATACGAACAACTCGTCTCGTTCACTGACAAGGCATCCAACCCGTGAGGCCCTTTGTCTCTATCATGGTCGCGTGGCTCATACTTGGTTCAGAACAATGCAGGTGATCCAACCTTCAGAGTTGGAACAGGTTGCTCGCGATAACTCAGTGATGTACCTCTTGCTCCATGACTCCTCTGAGCCCCGAGTATTCGTGCGTTAATGATCGAATTTGGACGACGTGCTATTTTTACTGATGGAGTCACTAGAGCGATGTGGCCAAAGGTTCTCAGATGCTCCTGGGATCACCGCCGGTGTATGTCTCGACCTCGCCAGAGCTTTTCCGCAAGTACAATGTCCCTTCGAGCGCCTCGTCCGTGATTCTCGCTTTCAAGGACTCCGACACGCGAGAGCCCGCAGCCACGTTCTATCCCTCGTCTTCCCAGCCTACTGACGCCCTCAAGACATGGTTCTTCACCAATCGCTTCCCGTCCTCCTTCGAACTCTCCAAAGCCGTGTTCCAGCAAGTCATGTACGCACCCCACAACCCGCTCGTCGTCATCGTTGGGACGCAAAGCGACGCGCAGGACGACGTGAGCGCGAAGTTGAGCGAGATCGCAAAGAAGTGGCGTTTGCGTCGCAACGCTGGGTCAGACGCCGCTGCGCGGGACGTTGTGTTCACGTGGATGGATGCAGGTCAATGGGGAAAGTGGATGAAGGATATGTATGGGATCAAGCCGAGCGGTGGACTAGATATCGTCGTTGCTGATCATCAGGTGAGGAATTCCCCTTGAATTTTTTCGTCGCTTTGTGTTTGATGGCCATGACTGACGCGAGCGTTGTTGCATAGCGTCTGGTGTACTACGATAAAGACGGCTCTGGCCAATCCATCAAGCTCAACTCGGTCAGCGTCGCGTCTGCGCTCGAGATGATCCTCGGGGGTACCGCCCGGGCGAAACACTCGCAGAACATCTTCGAGCGAGCAGTGAGGGTGCGTTTTCGTTTCCCAGCAAACACTCTTTTTTGTTGTTGTTGTTGTTGACTTACGCGATTGCTCTGGTCAGTCGTTCAACTCGGTGCTCGTAGGACTCGAGGGTTCGATAGCGGCACACCCTTACGTGTCTATCTGTGTCATCCTGGGCATCATTGGGGCCGTGTTCATGGCGCTCCGGGGACTGCTCTTTGACGATTTCGTGGATTTGGAGGCGGAGAAACGGCGTTTGGATTAGTCTGCTGCGACACTTGCTACTGGATATACTAGAGTAACTTAGATCTGAATGAATTTCATCTTATTCACTACACCAAAGATATCACAGCGAGTGCGAGGCCACTCCAAGCGCAGATGCGTCCGACATGTCATTGCTCGCGAAAAGTGTTTCTATGCATTCGATAGTTATGATTAAACAGCGTGCAGGGTATGATACAAAAACGTCAAGGTAATAATGTACAACTTTGCGCAGGATATATTATCTAACAGAAATAAAACACGGTCAAATTAGATCGGCATGTATACTTTTTTTCTATCTCTTGTTTTCGATATTGTCTGCTTTTTTCCCTCGTTTTTGCCAAAGACTTGGGGGACACCTCGACGTATGATTGCATCATTCCTGTCTTTCCGGGTCGTTTGAAAACATGATAAATAGGAGACAAATAATAAGAATGGACGAAATGCGTGATGGAATTTGCGAGCGTGATAAGTAGGATGTGGGGACATGCTTCCGTCGCGCGCGCGCGTCAGATGATGGGTCATGCGAGAGTTATGCCAGATGCTGTGAATGTCGAGTGTCCAAAGGGTCGAATACCGTGGACGATGTGGGGTCAGGGCGAATATCATGAAGCGGGTGTCGATTGCTCTAGAGACGGTGATTGACTCCACGGTGCGACAGAGTCGTCGAGCGACATGATGCCACGTATCCGATTGTACACAGCCTCTGGAAATTGTCTACGGGCAAAGACGAGTCGTTAGTGGGAGGACTGGGGCTAGATGGGAAGAAGAACGTACCGTTCTTTCAACCGTTCGAGGAGAGCGACCGCACGATCACGGTCTCCGTTGCCAAGTTCAGCGCGGAACATCGCCTCCCACGTCGAAGGCTGTAGGAGGACAACAAGTATCAGTACTTCTGCAACGAAGACGCTGTACCAATCAAACTCACCTCTCTGTATGATACCGAGCCTGGTGGTGATATAGGCGATGAAGAAGCTGAGTCGTGTGGGACGTGATTGCCAGAAGCGGCGACGCCGCTGGCTGGGTCAGCCAGGCTCTCAAAGATCGACCGAGCCTTCTCGATGGAGCTCTCGGCAGCGTATCCCTTGATCAACAAGTTTGCGATGTAAGCCGTCATGTGTACGCTTGATACCCGGAGTCGCTCGAGGTACTGCTCTGCAAGGTCCATGCGCTTGTGCGTCACGAGTACATTGATGAGGGACTCGTAGCTGACGGCGTCAGGGAGGGAGGCACGTTCAGAAGCAGGATGCATCGAGATGGATTCGAAAACGCCGATGGCCTTTTCGAGGTCTTTGAGGACGCAACCATAGGCATTGATGAGCGCAGCCCAGTGTGCACCTTGAACTCGGACTTTGGGTTCTGACTTGACATCCATGAAAGCCTTCTCCATAGCGGCGACATCGACTGGCTCGATGGTTCCGTAAGCATCGATGAGGAGCTGAAAGCAAGGATCAGACAGGGTGATCGACGAAATAATAAAGAGCGCACTTTGTAAGTATGCGCGGAAGGATGGACGTTGGCCTCCTTCATCTTCTCCAGATAGTACAGCACCTTCGCTCGGTCCGGCTTCGTGTGCGTGTACAGTTGCATCATCGTGTTGTAGGGAGGAATCCTGGGCTTGAAGTTGGGTTGACTGGACATCTCCTCGAACAACCGTTCAGCGGCGGTAGCATCCCCAACCCTTGCACATGCAGCAATGACAGCACCGTAGGTGATCGATGACGGACGCAGCGACGGATCGGCCTTCATCTGTTGGAAGAGCTCAAGGGCAAAATCGGCCTTGCGAGCCTTGGCGAGCTTAGAGATGATCGTGTTATACAAGTAAACGTTGGGCTTGACTCCGAGCATCTGAGATTCCGAGAAGAGAGCCATGGCGTTGGAGGTGTCGTCTGTGGTGTCCTTGACACACTCGACCAACGCCCCATACGCATCGGGGGTGGGAAGACCGCCGGCAGCAGTGATCCGGTCGCGGTGGGCGAACGCAGCGCTCATGTCGCCCACGTGCGCGTAGGCACTGATCATGCTGTCTTCAAGCTGGAACCACGCTTGCGACTGCCAAGCAGGGTTTTGAGAGATATAGGGTGAGAAGAGCAGCTTTTGAGCGATGGCATACACGTCTTGCGATGCGGTGATATCGCCCGAGCGCCCAAGACCGCTGATCAGCCGAGCGAGGGTGGAAGGGTGAGGGTACCGAGGGCTCTTGGAGGAGATCTGTGTTTGCAAGATTTTGTAGCAGTCATGGACCTTGACGTTTGGGTCCGAAGGGAACCATTGATCGATACGTCGGCTCACGTCAGCATCGATGATGATGTACGGTGAAGGGAGTTTGGCTGAAGGCGAGGTAGGTGACGGGGGAATCTCTCCGACGATGTGATCGATAGCTGGAGGCAACTCCATCAAAGCGGGGTCAGCGCCAGATACTTGAGTTGCCGAAAGGATAGCCAAGACTTTCTCGAGACGCGCCAGGATCGGGTTTCCAGACTGGAGGCGATCAACGAGGCTGGGGATGTGTCTGGAAACGAAGTCTAGGGAGCCCTTTGCGAGTTCTTCTCCGCCGTCCAGCTGAACACCGGCTTCATGAGCCTTGGCGAACTGCTCGAGGGCGGGGAGATTAGCAACAATAATCTTCAGTAAGTCTACGCCTCTTATGTCCAAGCCATCATTCGCCGCGAGCTTGACGAAGGTATCGTAAAGCCGGTTTAGGTCCGTCAGATAGACCTTGTCCTCAAGCGAAGCCTGTAGAAGAGCATCGAACATCGTAGTCCAGCAAATATAGTCAGGCCGGCTAGGAGTTTCAGTGGGCTCAAAAGGATCCTGGGGTGGGGAAGACTGCTGAAGGAGGCGGTCGAACCAAGATAGAGCAGTCTGAATGTCAGCTTTGGGTACATTATTCTGGACATTCGGGGACGGGGAAGGACCGCAGAAACCGTTGATGATTGTTGTGTACGTCGACGAAGATGGCAGTGGAACAGACAAGTCGCGATAGCCTAATACGGCTGTCAGCGTCATGTACACACTATTCAGAGGCTCGTGCCTACCTTGCTTGTCACTCCCATGGTCCATCATGATCTCCAGCAACCGAAGCGCCCCTGCAGGCTGACCAGCCTTGAAATAACATTCGATCATTCTATTCCAAATTCTGATTTGGATGATTGGCCGCCCTATATACAGAGGGAGGCCGCCTGAAATTCGTTTGCGGTAGTCTGAAAACACCTCCTTGGCGCCCGTGAGATCACCCACAGCAACGTAGGTTTTCAACAGGGAATAGTACATGTTAACGGTGGGGCATGTCGGAGGCTTGAAATATTCCGCCGGTTGGGTGTTACCGTTGCGTGTGGCCACAGCGAACATGAACTCGAGTTGTCCGTAGACGCGAAGTGCAGCGTTTACATCTCCATGGGCTGAACATGACCGGAGAAGTGCCTCGTAGATGTAAGCCGGAAGGAGGAAGGTCAGCTTGGGGCCGGTTGCGGGTGCACAAAGCGAATCAAAGATTTGCATGGCGGTCGCGAAGCTATTGTCTTTGAGCAAAACCTCTTGTACCCTCTGGTTCTCGTCCTCCTCGACCTCACCAAGCACCAGCCCACGCAACTGGTTTTGCTTCTCAGCAGAAGCAAGGAGGCTGAGGGATCTCCGAACGCTACGATCTATATCCGTGAGACCCCTCAGGAGACTGAGGTACGTGCCGAAGTTGGGCGTCAGGCCGAGCTCGAGGAGCGTCTCGTAGAGCTTCGCAAATTTCTCCGAGCTCGTCTCAACGCCGAGTTCAACGAGTGCGCGAAGGGCAATATTGAAGTCAACGATAGTAGGCGAAGGGTACGCCAAGGATGGTTCGTCCGAGGGAGAGATGAGCCAGTTGGCGTGCGTTATGACCGCAGTAGTGTCCTTCTTGGACATCGCCTCCTCCATCGCTGACCGGAAGGGAGAGAGCTTGGATGGCTTTGGTTCCTCTTCGAGCTTAATCTCGGGCTGCTGATCCTTCGTGGGGGGTACTGCCTGCGCGTGAAGTTCACGCAGGTGCATCTGGACGGTTTGTAACACACTTGAGCCGACTTCATGGTCGCTCAGGCCAGCAGGGAGTGAAAAGGAATGTCGACGAGCAAGGGTGCGAGTGACCTTTGACGACGTGGAGAAGGGGGTCACAACAGTCAGCTTGATGTCCTCTTTCTCATCGTCGGCCTTTGCGCCATCCTGTGTCGCGGACGAGTTTGCCTGAGTGAATGCACGGCCTGCGCCCTGTGAGTGATGTGTGAGTGAGTCACTTGATACGGTGTCCGCGTATGGCACGTACGGTGTATCCTTTGTAAAACTTGCCGCCTGCGTGAAACTTTGCACCTCCTGGACCGGCCCCTGTACCTGCGCTGCCCCATGAAGAGCCTGCGCCTGCAGCTGGACTAGACTGAAGAACGTTGCGGAGTGCACCAGACTGATTCTGGACTAGCGCAACTGCACGAGAAGTGTGCAAGAAGATATGGTTCGCGACTTTGGGAATCATGGTCGCGTGGGGGAGTCGAAATTACACCAACTGCGCGTGAGCGGTCAGTGATGTATTCGTACTAGAGGTGGTGGTACTGAGGTGGTGGTACTGGAGAGCCCTGAATGTTGAGCGGATGACCGCGAGGGCTGTCGAGTACGACGACGAGATGGTGTTGGGGAACGTCGAGCACGGTGAGCGTGAGGAGAATTCAATTTCCACGCGGATTTAAAAACAAAAAATATTCGTATCGGGAAACTCCGGGAACATCGCTCCGGTGCCGATCGAGGACGTGTCGACGTCAGTCACGGCACAAGTCAAAGGACAAGGGGCTAGAAGAAACCAAGTTTTAGGGAAGTAGTAGTGCGGGTACTAAAAACCAGCAGTCAGGCCCATGATCCTAGTCACTGAACCGAACTGTATCTGCGGCAGCTGGGTGGTAGTGAGACGCACTACCCAACACAATTAGTACCGTACACGATCATCGAACTTGTATGGCTGCCATGGCGAGACGAATTACGGTTAGCCTCTGGTGCAATGGATCCATCCGACGAAGGTCAGCCTCCTACTTTGGTACTTCCCTCAGTTGTGGACAGGATCCCCGTCCTCTACGAACCTCTTCGCCATGGCACCGACCCAAAGCACAGTCATCCCGACCTCAACGTCCAATCCATCGACCAAACCTCCCGCACATACAAACCAAGTCTCCATTCCCGCCATGATCGCACTCGTCCTGTTATTGCTCATGATGGCTGCTCTCACAGTCGGTGTCATCCTCCGTCAACGACGGGCCATGAGAGCCTTGAAAAGGAAGAGAGGCGAACTGCAAGAAACACCCCCATCGTCGTCATCCGGTCGCACCCCCTGGTCGCTGTTCCACTTCAAGTCCAGGTCCGATTCGATCGTATGCGCCGAAGAACACGTCATCGCAGTTGGTGCTTTACAGGCTGCGAGCGTTCTGGTGGCTGCAGCCCCGCACAAGATGTTTACCCCTCCCATGATGATACAATTCAGAGTTCCTCTCAAAGACAAGACCATCGTCATACTCGGTCTACCGTGGCTCCCCCCGCAGTCCTATGAGACCCCGATGGTGAGATTCGGTTCCGAAGCTGTGATAGCACAACCATATTTTGATACAAACGGCGATGCTGAGGTTGGATTTCGCCGCAGAACGAACAGACGTTTGTTGGAAATGACGACGCGAGATGTCATGAAGACTCAACCGTTCACCATTTTTCCATCACCAACAGCAACATTTGACGCTGTTCTCGCCTCTTACAAAGTGTATCACAGTTCCACGACTGAAAGATCGGGATGGAGTGCCATTGTACAGCTAGCAGCATACGTAACAGAGGAAGAATGCACGCGATTTCAGTTGAACTACACGCAATAATGCCTGGGTGTTCGTAGAGCTCAGATGCCGCGCACGAAATTTAATCTGCGTTTAGGGTTGCACACGGGTACGGGTGACACCGCGGTGTTTTGGATACGGGTACGACGGGTGCGGGTGCGGTGTTGAGATAGTCAAACCCGCGCCAATACCGCGTACCCGTGCAAACGGGTACGGGTTTGTACGGGTGGTGGTGACAATGTGAAGGCCGAGGAGGCTCGAGGCCCGAAGCTTCGAATAGCGCTCAGCCGCCGTCATTGTTCTCCCAGTGTTTCCCTCCACTCTACCAACAACTTATTACACCATCTCCCGATCCCGTCTCGTTGCATTGCGGAAGCATCTGAATCATTCGCAAGTTGAGGTGCCAGTTCGTGCGCCACCCCGACAGCAATTCAGTTTGTCCGGCCTCAACTTCTCGATTGCAGCAAATGTTGTCCCGATGCTCGACCTGCATGGGCTTGTGCGTTATCACGATCGGGCTACTCGCGGGGAGCACACAGGGCGAAGGACTATAAAGTCCCAGCTGTGGTACTAGGGAATTTCCAAGTCGTGCTGCTATGGCTCCCAAATCGTCCTCCAACTCCAATCTACCTTCTCTTGTCGTGCTGTTGCGGCATCTGACCCTGTTCACTCTGCCAAACGAACATCGCATGGCATTGGACTACCTCAGTATACCAGGTGAGTATCCTTGGTTTCTTGTTCGTCCGAGTATGAAATTCCGTTCCAGCAACTTCAACTGCAGTGAACGCGTCTTTTCACAAGGCCGCCAATTGCTGCACTTTGCCCGAAACCGGTCGTCTGGGCGTTCAGTTTGAACGTTCTTATGCATCGGGTCATGGAGTTGCCATGACTTGATTACATTGGAGGATATTATTGCAGCTATCCGACCGAAGAAACGAAAGCGGGGTGAATCTGAGTCTGTTGCAGTATGACGTAGTACATATTGGCGCATCCTGTACCTCTTGCGCTGCTCTTGCGTATGATTTCTTTGTCCTTCACCCGCGGGTTTTGGTCACACCGCGGGTTTTGGTCAGAACCGCGGGTTGTACGGGTCGGTGTCGACCCGTACCCTCTGAGGGTACGGTGTTGGCGGGTACGGGTGCGGTGTTGGTTTCCCGACCCGCGGTGTAACCCGTGTGCAACCCTATCTGCGTTGAATAAAGGACATACACGTGCGATCGCTCGTCGTACACTTTGTATTGGGCCACTGGGATTCGGTGTCGGTGCAAATGGACAATGGGGCCGCAGGAGAATCTGGACTGAGATAAAAATATGAAGGGCGGAGCTGGAGAATGGGCGGAGGAGAGAGCGGCCCGTCACGGGGAGATGATGGTGAACTAAGCGATGGTCCGCCTGAAATTTACCATCAGGCAAGTGCGCTGCCTCCAAGATTTTGACGGATTTTACCAGACCGTCTATCGACGGCTTGCCTCATAGACAGGTCTCCGGGTCACCAGAAGGCTAGGTGGGGCCGTGAAGGTACTTAAACAACAAGTTGTCAAGCTTTCAAGGCCCAATCCTCACCACTTTTCTTTGTCTCTGCCAGTGCGATGTCAAACCAACCTTCACCGCAGACACCACCTCCCAAGGGCGGGGCACCCCTCCAGCCGGACACACATCCCCTTCCTCGCGCTACCTCGCAATCCGAATCCCGTACGGAGGAATTGTTACTAGGGCGTCAAGCCGTCCTGAAGGACTTGCAAAGGGTCCTAACGATTCCTTTCGATCTACTCCGAAAGCAGATTGTACAGAACGACTCTCTCGTCGCCGGTCGTGCCAGTGTCGCTCAGATAAGGGCACGTTTGGCGAAGGAGGGATGGATCATCTCAGACTCCGAATCAGGTATCCACTGGAAGGGCTTTGAGACCTCTCCCGCCTCATCAAAATCCGAGTCGAAGACCTTCGCGCAACTCACACCTATTATCAACTCGATTTTCTGCGAGCAATCAGATTGCGTAGTAGACTACGTCCATAACCCGAACAACACACCGCTTTTAAGTCGCAACAATATCTCGCGTCCAGACGGATACATCAGGCTTCTCAATTCCACAGTTGTCGACCCAACTGAGACTGGTTCGCCTCGGCACCACTGGTTTGATATAGCTGTCCCGTTCGAGTTCAATCTGAACAACCGGGATGTCGATACACTTGACGTTCGTCATCTTTCTACCCGAATACGTTTGTGAGCTAATACAATGCATATTGTAGAACAACCATAAGATCATCTGGAGTCTCCACAACATAATGCGCGAGGATCCCTGCCGCCGTTTTGCATACGGGATTACCATTGAAGACAAGTACATGAAACTCTGGCTCACCAGTCGTGCCTGCCTTGTGGTAACTGAACCCATCAACTTCATGGAGGTACGTCGACGAACCGTTCGATGTGTCTTAATATTGATCAGGCAAACCTCTCAGGACATTGACGATTTCATCTTCCTTTTTTCCGCCTTGGGCCCCGCTACAGACGTGACGCTCGGATGGGATCCAACCATTAAGCGCATTCTCGGCGAGGATAATAAGAAACCTACGCAATACCAGATCACAGTCAAGGAAACCACGTATACTACTACATATGAGATCGCCACCTTCGGTGCTGAGTCTATGGTGGGGCGTGGGACTCGCGTCTATGAGGCCAAGGATGCTCAAGGGAACGTCGTAGCAATCAAAGACTCCTGGAAGGATAGCGACCGGCTAGCGGAGGGCGACATAATAGCTGAGATTTTGAAGGCTATTCGAGACAAGTTTCCAACAGAAGCAGATGAGGCGACCAAATACTTTGTTAGTGTCAAGGACTTCGGAGACGTCATAGTCAATGACAGCGCGGACCGTACCCTGTCCTTCACAGAAGATGGTGCTCTCCCAGAAGGCTGTCGGTGGCAGCCCGTCGAGCTGACTGCTCCCTCGACGAGATTGTATATTTCAAGCGTCGGAAACGTACCGGTCGTTCCAATCCTTCCTCCGTTGTTCGATGGCCCCATTCCGCAGAAAGTGCATCACCGCACTGTGTTCGATGACGTCGGCACCGCTCTTCAAGATATGCTCGTGCTCAAGGACATCATTGCTTGTATTCTCGATACGCTCAAAGGTGACCCCATCTATTTCACCAGGTCTTCCGTGGCTCATAAAATTTAGCTTTGTATTACATGCACAAGGTCGGCTGGGTTCATCGGGACTACAGTGTTGGGAATGCTTTGCAAGTCGTCAAGGATGGTCAGAGTATCGGCAAACTTTGTGATTTTGAGTATGCAAAGCTGATCGGATCGGAGACATCACATGACGTTCGAACCGTAAGAGTCTTTCAATTCTGAGTCGTATATCAATGGGTGATCTCTCTCGGCAGGGAACGATCGATTTCATGGCCTGGGAAGTTGATCAATATTCGTACCAGTTTCTCCCGCGCCTTCCATTTCCGGAGGAGTCGCTGAGGAGTCATATGCAGGGTACCTCATCTATCGAAGCCCCGCCCCCCCCATTCCGGATGAACGTCCTACACGACTTGGAATCGGTATTTTGGGCATTTTCATGGGCTCTATTCTACAATGTCGACGAACTACATCACCCTGTCAATCTGAAAGCTCAATGGATGGCATATGGCAACGCTTTCCCCGGCTGCCTTGGTCAGGCTTCTCGCCTCAATTTTTTGGTTAAGCCCACGATTACCCTTCAATATTTGAAGACGCTTTCGCCCACTTTCGTCGAGCTTGCCATTCCGCTTTACGGCTTTTCCACTCATCTGGTGACTGCCTATGAAAGAGCAGAAGAATCATACCCAGATATTCGCATATCAGATGTGGACCTCGAAGACATTCATCGCAAGGCAATAAAGCATCTCGAGGAGGCATTGGGGTTTTCGGGGGGAATTAAGCTTGCCCGACTGCACACGTTGTATACGCAATCCCTCAAGAGATCAATTTCGGGAGTTGAAACCTCGCCGACACTGCAAGCACCGAAGAAGAGGCGTTGATGTTGTGATGCGGCTACCAGAGATGTGTATGAGCTGTTAATAATCAGCAGAGTCGATAATGTTGATAAATTGATGCATGAAGAACCTGAATCTTGAGAGTTTATACGTTCGTATTTTCGTAACCGACCGTAATGTTGTTAGTCACGCCCAAAGCTCATCCTCAGGTGATGCTAGAAGGGAAGAATTGAAGTCGATCATGGAGTAGAATTAAATGGAGCACTGTCATGGTATCCTTTGAGATAAAATACCTGGGTAGAGACGGATATTCGGTAGATAGCGAGCGCAGGTATTCTGCGACTTCATACTGTCCGCTGCGTGTTGCGATTGCCAGAGCTATATCTCCGTTGGCATCCCGTGCATAGGGATCACAACCAGCCTCAACGAGTACTTTCACGACGTCCAGCAAAAGGCTACGGCCACTCAAGTATTTGAACCAGAACTTGTAACGGGCGAGTGCGACATGGAGAACTGTATCCCCATGGGTCGTGGCGCGCACGTTGGCCCCTTGCCCAATCAACAAAGTGACCATCTCCAGGACTTCGCGCTGGGATGCAGCATGACCTTGCTGCGCAACAAGCAAGATATCGGAGGGAAGGGGTACTTGGTGTAAAAGCAAGTACTCCACTATAGAGATGTATGATTGGGTGATAGCAACGCGGATGGGTGGTCCACCGTCGTTGTTGACGGTGGAAGTGCTGCAGCCAGCCTCGACAAGCATTTGTGTAGCCTCCAAGGCTTGGGGTTGATTATACAGCTTGATGGCGTGGTGCACTAGTGTATTTCCATTGGCATCACAGGCATGTAGATTACAGCCTTTGAGGAGTATGAAGAGTATCGGGGTCATGTTGAAGCGTTGATTCAGAGCCCTCTCAAGTGTGAAGAGTAAGATATCAGGCGGAAGTGGGTCGTATTGGGAATGCAGGTATTCGACCACAGAGCCAAATCCTTTAGCAATGGCAACATGGAGAGGTGATCTGCCATTGACATCGAGTGCGCGAGCATTACATCCACCCTCGACGAGAGCTTTCGTGATGTTGAGACATTCATGATGTTGATAAAAATCTGAGGATCTGATGGCGGTATGGAAAATGCTGTCCCCATTCGCTGCGACGACATTTGGATCGGCTCCGTGACAAAGGAGTAAACGAAGCATTTGCTGCAAAGTGGTACAAGAAGAAAAAAAAACTAAAAAAATACACCAAAAAAAAAAAAAAGAGATTTCGGTACTGCAAAAGAACAAACAGAAGATCGGGAGGTAACGGCGTCCCATGTGAAGCATTCGATAGCAGATATGTCGCTACGGTGATAAAGCCTCGGCGTGCGGCGACGTGAATTGGTTGTTCGCCGTGCAGCAGCCAGCTGTAACGAGGATGTGCGTTATCCTGTGACATTCGGGTTCCAGGTGCGACGACTTCAAGATAAAATGAAGCAGGGTGTCCCCGTTGGGCTCCTGGGAGTGCACATTGGCTCCTTTGGCGGAGTAAGGACAGATTATACCGCAATGCAGTGAACAATATCCCGGACGGCAACGACACGTTATGAGAGATGAGGCATTCAACAACGATGTCATATCCGCGAGCCATGGTAGTTTGCAGCAGTGTTTCACTGCCAGGATGGCGTTCAAATAGGCCGCGACCAGTATCAATGAAAACTTGTGCCATCTGTGAACATTTATCTTGATCGTCCAGGAACTTCTCGATTACTTCGAGGACCGCGTCCTCCTCGCCTGATAGGAAGCGTAAACCGTTTTCGTTACCAATGAGCGAGCGCAATTTCTGGGGTCGCTCCGACGAATCGCGTGGAAGTAAGGAAAAGACATCTGGAGATGAATTGAACAACAGCAAGTAACAGGTGACGTCATGATGCCTGTGCTTCGCTGCAATATGGAGTGGAATCTCTCCACGTAAGTTACAAGCTGAAGGGTTGCAGCCTCCACTAACAAGCACTTGTGCGATCTCCAAAAGGATGGATCTATCCGGGGAGCGCATCGCGACATGTAGTACATTGTCCCCGTTAGGATCGAGGAAGTGCGCATCTGCGCCGTTGGCGACCAGGAGGCGGATCATCTGCGGTCTCTTCAATGGGCTGACCTGCATGGACGCGAACAAGATCCTGGAAGGGAGTGGAACATCCTGGGAGAGGAGAAACTCCACTACGGAAATGAATCCTCGAGTGACCGCGAAGTAGATGGGTACTTTGTCTTCGGCATCGAGTTCGCGGGGGCTGCAGCCGGAACCGATGAGGATGCGTACAATTTCGAGACAGTTGGATTCGTCAGACGATTTGATGGCAACGTGTAGTGGGGGATCTCCATTGGCCGCAAGGGGGTTAACGTCGGCTCCGTGATTGACGAGCAAACGGATCATCTCAGTCCGCCGCAGAGATCGACCCCGCAAGGCAGCGGATATGATATCCAAGGGAAGAGGCGCCCTCATCGAAAGGAAGTACTCCACAACGGAGATACACCCCCTTTCCGCTGCGACGTGTAAAAGCGTATCTCCATCAAGGTTTTGAGCGCAGTCCACCTCCGTGAGTCTTTGTGCCGCGCTGATCGGTTCGTCTCGGAACGCGACCTGCTCCCCGGCCCAGTCTTGATCGTCGTCTCCCACCAGCGCCTCCAAAAGACGTCGGTTATCCCACGGAATGTGTGCCCATTTGGCAAATTCCTCAGTTTGGAGTAATCTCCTGATGATGGAGAGAGGGTATTCATCAGGATGTTTGCTGAGCACAAGTGTGAGAAGTGGATGTGCCAGGATGGTGCTTCCTTCTGCCAAAAGCAGATCGACCATTTCGGCATGCCAGTGGTGAATAGCAGCTTCCAACGGAAGCGCCAGACGATCGTCACAGTCATCCACATCCGCATTTGGCTTATCCGCTTCCATTTCACCATCTAATTCATCTTGATCCATACTGCACACGACCAAACCCCGGTCGTTCACGTTCGCGCCTCGCGAAAGCAGGGCTTGTGCATGTTGGATCTTGCCAAAGTATGCAGCATATAGAAGTGGGTTGATCCCATCCCGTGGGGTGAGGGAGGCACAGGTAAGGGAGCGCGGGATGCGGTTTCGAGCCTGCGAAAGCACTCATTAGGGGGCTACCGCTACCCCGACCGCTGCCCATCCGAGTCCGTTTAGGGTTCAGCTACTGCTTGAAGTTGAGGGATAGTTGCAATAGCAAAGTTCTGGTAAAGCCCACGGCATCGAGAAAGTTGGGGTGTCAAATAGCGTGCTAGTAGCGACACGAGTTAAACACGCTGGACGATTCTCCAGTCTCCAATAGCGATATCATTCCACGAGTGTTCCTCCTCATCAACGCTCTCCTCATTCTCCCCAACTGGCCCACCGAACGAGATCTCTGTGGAGGGTCGCCGAGGTCGCACGACCATCAACTCTCCGTCCAACCTCAGCACATCCACGAGCGTGAGGAGAAACTCTGGCGTATAAGTCACAGGGTTAATGCCCAGTGCCTGTCGAGATCATATGTCAGTCACTCAACGCGCCGCCGACCCGCGATGATCCTAACCTTGTAGCCTACGACACATCCCTGCACGACCTGCTGCTTGTCTGTGAGCTTTTCGAGCGTCGTCCATTGTTCGTTCGCTTTCGCCTCCAGCGCATCCACGTCCATCGCGCGCGCCTGTGATTCGTTCGGCACGATATCCATGGTGTCGGTATCTGCATTCCCATAGTCCAGTGAAATATCTTCGTCACGCCCCGTTAACCCTTCCACATGATTTTCGTCGAGCCCATCTCCATACTCAACACGCATCCGCCGTTTCTTCTTGTTCCTATGCAACCCCGCCTCGACATCGATACTCGTCACAAAGAGATTCGCGGGTAAAGAAGACCGCGAGGACGGGGGAATGAGACGAGGGTGTGACTGTGTGACTGCTTGTCGGTCAATAGTAGCCGGGGTTGCGGACTTGGATGGGTCGGGCGTGCCAATAGAACCAGAAGCATCACCTTCCTCGTTGGCGAATATGATCTTAGGGGGAAGGGGTTTTCCTATGAGTGATCTGAAATTCTTGGCCTTGTTTTTATTACGAAGAGAGAGCGACGGGAGATTGAGTGCCGAGCTTGCATCCCAGCCAGCATCAGGAGCCGTCGGCGTGGAAGTATCTCGTTGGGGAACGATATCGGTCCCTGAAACAACGGCTTCGGCACCAGAGGGTGGTTCACTGATGGATGGTGCAGCGGTAGCTTCATGTTCGTGTAATCGCTTGCGCCGTCGCCGAAGATTGCAGCGCGTTCATCGCTGGTCGCGCTGGTGGTGGTCAGGGGCCTGCGCGGGGCGCGGCGGAAGGCGGTGTTTAAATCCGCTTGCGTTGCTTTGCATCGCGAACGGCCTTGCATGCCTAATCGGAGGTGGTGGTGACTCAGGCTCTGACTCTGACTCGGAGTCCGAGTCCGAGTCAGAGCCGGAGTCTGAGTCTGTCTCACTGTCAGATCCCGACGCTGAGGAAATCGACGACGACGCCGAGGTTGTTTCTGACTCGGAGCTGGATGAGCTTGTTGGCGTCGACATGCGTCGTTTTCGTTTGTGAGAGGTACTCGGACCTGGATCTTTATGCGAAGCATTTTGGAAGACGGACTGGCGCACTGCGTGTGTGCCTCTGACTGGAGGTGTTGCAATGGCTGAGACTGTACGCGCGTCGGCTAGATCCACGCTGTTCCGTTGTCAGTCCCCCTCGAAGAAAGCGAGCACGAAGAATGCTCACTGGACCAAATCACCGTCCCGCAGAACTGAGAGATCGGAACCATCGAGCAACTGGAAGCCATCGATGGAGAGTTGCAACAAAGATGGATTTAGTCCATGAAATACGGAAAGCGATGAGCAGAGCGTGTCCTTTAGTGACGAGATTGTCGGGGAAGAACCTTGGACATGAATCGGATACCAAACTTTGAAGGGGGGCAGCGGGGAATTCGCGGATAATTTGATTCGCATTTCCCAAGTAAATAATGAGAAATCGAAGAAAATAGGACATGGAAATTAGATAATACGGGAATTGCCGATGAACTGTATAATCATTCCTTGTCAGTAAACTTTGATAGCGCGCGTCGTCATCGTCATCGTCAACGTCCAGCAAGAATGGCCAAAGAAAAGAGTATGTCCTCGAGATCGTCACAGGGGCAATAGCAACTCAACAGACAACTAGTTGGTGTAACCGGAAAGAAGTTCCGTATCACTCTCGGTCTGCCCGTCGGTGCAGTCCTCAACTGCGCGGACAACAGCGGCGCAAAATCCCTATTCATCATCGAACCCTATGGTTTCGGTGCACGTCTCAACAGATTACCAGATGCTGGTGTCGGTGACATGGTCGTCGCTTCCGTGAAAAAGGGAAAGCCTGAACTAAGGAAGAAGAGTCAGTGGCCGCATATTTCACGTGAACAAGTAGGGTATTGATGACTTGTGATCACAGCCATGCCAGTAGTCGTCGTCCGCCAACGCAAGGCCTGGAGACGGAGGGACGGTGTTTTCCTTTACTTCGAGGTGCGTTGATTCATATTGGGTTATATTAGCGTGATTCCTGACCTATTTCCTTAGGACAACGCTGGCGTTATCGTGAACAACAAGGGTGACATGAAGGGCTCCGTCATTGTCGGTCCTGTAGCAAAAGAATGCGTATGTCTTCACAGTTTGCTCGCCTCATCTGTCGACACTCACTACATGACTTCAGGCCGACCTTTGGCCGCGTATTGCAGCAAAGGCTGGTACAGTCGTATGATTACTCCAATGTTTCTGTGGTTGTATTCACATCGCATACACGTTTATTCTTCCATTATCCTCATGTTTTACATATCTTCTACCCTCGCTATGTCGTGAATATGACTACAAATCATTGGCATCGATAAAGCCATCCGTGACTGTGGTCATATTAGCGTGTGTGGGAAATCTCGGCTCTTCACGTCTTTGACACGTCAACTCTCCGTCAAGCACTCACCGCATCCTCAAAACTTGACCTCGACTACTCTGTGCGTCTGGTTCAACAACCATGGCAAACTACCACTATGACGAGGCCGGTAACATGGCCGCGTACTTTCTCATTTCTGTGCTCGCCATCCTCCTCGTTCCTTTGACCTTGACCGCCATCGCCGGTGCGGCTGCAAGTAAGTTTACTGTCACCGTGCATGCATACCGCTCTCCGAGCAAGTATCGTGCCATGAAATCTATTCTGACACCTCCATAGAGCGGCCGGAAGAACTACTCAAATCATGTCAATGCAAACCATGTCTTGAACGGCGAAAACAAATTCTTGCCCGGAACAAAGGGTCATTATTTAACCCAAAGCTTACAACGAAGTGAGTGCTCTCTCATTTTACCTCCTTGTCCGCGTGCCAATTATGTGGAATCTCTCTAGGACAATCATGCTCCTCCTCGGCTGGTCTGTTGTTGGCTTCCTCGCGTATAAAGTTCGTGGCGCCCAGGTGGACAACAAAGTTTACGACCCATTCGAAATACTGGGCATATCCACTGTACGTCCATCCGCATTCGTCGTGCCTCTAGACGGGATTGACACGTTTTTAGGGCACTGCCGAAAAGGAGATCAAGTCACACTTCAAGAAGCTCTCCAAACTCTAGTGCGTAGCCCTGGCGGTTTTGCGTGTTATACTGATGCTGAGGATCATCTCTAGCCACCCCGACAAAGTGAAGGCGACCGTGAATGACACTGTGGAAGCGATCGAGGCTCGCTTCGTTGGCATCACCAAGGCATACAAGGCGTGAGCATCTGTTCTTCGCACTCGTCCCTCTCTTTTACTCATGACAGCATCATAGCCTAACTGACGAGACCATACGTCGCAACTTCGAACAATACGGCCATCCTGACGGACGTCAGGAAGTCTCAATGGGTATCGCCTTGCCCTCGTGGATCGTCGAAGGCAAAAATAGCATCTGGGTTCTTGGATTCTACGGGTTGTTCATTGGCGTTGTGCTCCCTGGGATGTTGGGACGCTGGTGGTTCGGAAGCAGAGGGAAGACAAAAGACGGGATCGAGGCGAGGACAGCCGAGGGATTCTGGAAAGGCGTCGAGGAGGGAAGTGAAGTCGGTGACGTCGTCAAGGTCGTTGGGAGCGCATTCAAATATGAGGCTCAGACCAATGGTGCTACCGACTTGAGCAAGGTGGAGGAAGAGATCGGGCAGCGAATGGGTGATGAGTGGAAGGTGATGAAGAAGGCCGTCGCGGGTGACGATGCAGAGGGAAAGGCGAGGCGTGCGCTGACATTATTGTATGCCCACTTTTTGAGGTTGGATCTTGGCTCAGACGCGTTGGAACGAGGTACGGATTCTCCATCATTTGTTTCACCGCCTGGCACTTATGATTGGGATGCAGAGCAAGCGGCGCTGGTCCTCCAGACACCTATGTTGCTGAATGCTTTCTTGACTATTGCTTCTGCGCGAAGTTGGCTAGCTCCTACGCTCGGGGCCATGCGCCTTCAGGCATACCTTGTACAGGCTTTGGTGCCTGGCAAGCCTGCACCTCCGCAATCCCAGGTCCCGGAATTCGATGACGCAGCTTCGGGCTCTGAAAACTGGACAAGTCTGGAGCTCGTGGACATGGGATTCAAAGGTATGTTCTGCATTTCCCTTTTCACGTGGGCATCGCGCTGAAGTTTGTGACCAAGTGATTGGTGAACGATTGGTCACACCTTCGTCCATCGTCTTTTTGCTCGTCAGACTACGCATCAAGGAGCCCGGCGCATCCTCATCACTGTCACCGCCAACGAACACGGATGCAAAGTCTGTGAAGAAGAACGACGAAATCGATGAAAAGTTCTTGAATGGCCGGAAAGACGCCGAAGAGCTGCAGGGCGAAGGGGCTGGATTGGCACACGCACCACACTGGCCTGGGGTATGTCTCTACATCTGACGACGGACTGCACTCGTTAATAACAATGATCCAACAGCTCCGCAAGCCTGGCTGGTGGTTGGTCCTCGCAGATGACAAATCGAACCGAATCGTGGTGCCACCATTGAGGATCACCGACGTTCCCTGTTCTGACCCATCGAAAGACCGCAATTACAGGTGCTACAAGCTCCAATTCCAGGCACCGCCGAACACTGGACTGTTTACATGGAAGGTGTACTTTGTGAGCGACACGTTGGTCGGCGAGGAGATGTGTCGAGACATTTCGGTAAGTGAATTGTTTGACCCAGATTACTGCGTGGTTTTACGTGTGATCTGTACAGCTCAAGATTGATGACCCGTCCGCTCTCAATGCGGAGGAGCAAACGCCGGAGGATGAGATCTCGGAACCTGAGGAGGATACCCTGGCTGGGCAGATGACAGCTATGCGAGGAGGTTCGGTCAAGAAGGCTGCGTTCGTAGAGGAAGATAGCGACGACGACAGTTCGACGGATGAGGAAGATGGAGAGGGGGATAACGATAGCAGTGATAGTGATTAATATCCTTTGTCCTTCCGACTCCCTGACTAGACAATTGAGCAACGGTAACTTGGGACGATTGGTTGTCCGTGCCTGCAGGTCACTGAGGGAGAATAGCTATCTAATACATAGAAACCGGGGAATGTGTCAGACTCCCACTCGCGTCAAACTTCAATCAAAGTACCATGGCCACTGTCGCTTGTCCGGGTCGCTTTTTTTCTGGTTCATCCAGCGCTACTCTCAACTTTTACTTGTCTGAATCATCCACGACGATACGAACAAACCTGTCCCTCGATCTAAAGCTAATTCGATGAACTTCTTCAAGACCAAACCACGAACACCACCCGAGCTCGTGCGAGGTCTCCGAGATGACATCTCAAAGCTTGAGTCAGGCCCACCCGGCCCGGGTAGCGAGTCAAGGAGAAAGGTGGGCCAACGACCGTCGTATCATTCACCCACACGACGTCAGTCGATCCCTCTCTCCAGGTGAGCGAGGAGGTGTCCAGAAACATCCAAACCATCAAAGGTATCCTCTTCGGCGATGGTGGTACGTCCATCTCCCATCCCCCATGTCTCAGTCCAACCCACGCACAGCGATAGAACCAGTCCCGGAATTAATCGCACAACTCGCTCAGGAAACGTACTCGACAGACCTTCTCCTCGTCCTCGTACAGAACATCGCTCGCTTCGACTTTGAGTCTCGGAAAGACGTCGTACAGATATTCAACAACTTGTTACGCAGACAGATCGGCGCTCGTTTACCGACCGTGGAGTATATTTGTGCGAGACATAAGGAGGTCATCTTTGCTGCATTAGCTGGCTACGGCAACGAGGAGATCGCGCTCAACACGGGTATGATTCTACGGGAGATGCTAAAACACGAGCAACTCGCAAAGATTCTACTCTACTCTGAACAGTGAGCGCCCCATAATTTATTCTCATCCTCGGGCACCGATCCAACTCACACGGCATCAGATTCTACACGTTTCCTCACCACATAGAGACAACCTCTTTCGGTGTCTCATGCGATGCATTTGCTAACCTGAAAGAGACATTAACTCGATACAAGCCTATGGTTGCGGAATACCTCGATAAGAATTACGACAGAGTGGGCTTCCCGCTCCTTCCGCCTTACGGCCCAAATGCTGACATCGAGCGCCCCTAGTTCTTCGCATCTTTTAACACTCTCATCCTCTCAACAAATTTTGTCACGAAACGGCAATCTCTCAAGCTCCTCGGCGAAATACTGCTGGACCGAGCAAATTTCAATGTGATGACACGTTACATCGCTCAAGAAGCCAACCTCAAGATGATGATGAACATGCTCCGCGACAAGAGCAAGCACATCCAATTCGAAGCTTTCCATGTGTTCAAGGTTGGTTTCTTTTGGTTTTTCATGGAAGGTGGCCGATGTCTTCCACAAAGGTCTTCGTTGCCAATCCAAAGAAACCGCCTCAAATCGAAGAAATACTGCGAAGAAATAGGGAGAAATTGCTGACCTTTTTGAAGAATTTCCACAACGATAAAGAAGACGAACAATTCAGCGTACGTATATTCCACCTGCTCCTCGATGGCAAACAGTGGTTGATGGGTTCTCCCCGGTTTATTAGGACGAGAAGCAATTCCTCATTGTCCAGATCCAGAATCTGTAGAACCATCCGTCTGGCTTCAACTTGCATCGCTTCCCTCGCGTACCTCCGCCGTCTTGTGCCTCGTCACCTCACATTGGGGCGTTCTCGTGCCCCTCAATATTCTTATCTAACACTTTACACCTCATCAGGTCGCATACCGCAAGTAAAACACGATTGGTTGATCCATCGCATGTTGCATCATACCACTCGTACATATCGTAGACGCTGCTTGTACATATCTAGTATAGCTTACAAGGGTATATCGTACCATCATATTATCGTCACTCGCAATTTCACGTGTACGCATGTACTTGTTTCTCTACGTCGCCACACATTCGGGGGCAGCGCCGACCCTTTCATTGGGTAGTATACGTATATATGGGATTGCTTCGGCCCCATGATCTCCGAGTCAAGATCCCAACCCAATTGAAGCTCGCATGATGAGTTCACTTCTAGATACATTCAAATACGGTAGAACAGAACATTACTGGCCAGTGGACACGTTTACATGTACATGGTATACAATCCATACCAAGTCCATACTACATGTACCATGGTTATTATGATAGAGTGTGTTATGCAGGTACTAGTGCGGTGATCAGGGCAGTGCGGCCCGTATACTATAATTTGGTCTTGTTGACTGCCAGCTTGATACGTTTGGGAAACTCCTGTCAGTGTTCGCGACAAGTTGATTATTGCTTGACGCCGATGGTGAAAGACCAGAAATCGAAATCCGCACCCTCCGCGAAGCCTTTCAACTGGGCCGCCGCAAAAGCAGCCAAACTCGCTGGTCCGAAGGCCCCAGGCTCAAAGACTGTCCCCGAGTCCAAGAGCCCCGATTGTCTTCTCGGTCTCTCATTCGTCTTCACCGGCGAGTTGTCCAGTTTCTCGCGCGAGGAATCCATCGATCTCGCGAAACGCCATGGCGGGTAAGTGTCACCATGTCCATTGCGCGCGTATCGTTCCTAAAAAAAACACGTCAAACGCGCACACGCCGCAGTCGTGTCACGCTCCAGCCGTCCTCCAAGACATCGTATGTCGTTCTAGGTGACGATGCTGGTCCATCGAAATTAGCGGCCATCAAGAAACATGGACTGCAAACGCTTTCCGAGGATGAATTCCTCGAGCTCATAGCGACGCGTATAGGCCCCGGGGGTCCGGGTGGCGCTAAGCTCGACGAAAAGACGCGAAAGAAAATGGAGAATGAGACAGAAGCGATCAAGCTCGCGGCCAAGGAGCTTGAGAAGCGGGAGAAACAGGAAGTCAAGCAGACGGTCGCCAAGGCTGGACAGAAAAGGTGTGTGCGTGCGTGTGGTTTGCTCGCGTTTTCGCTCCGTGACGCGTCATGCCTAATCGCGCCTTCTGATTTGATTCGTTGTAGTGTCGCGACAAAGTCGGACGTGGCGTCACAGCTCTGGACGACCCGTTATGCACCACAGACTCTGAAAGAGATTTGCGGGAACAAGGGTCAGGTGGAGAAACTCCAGCAGTGGCTCCATGATTGGTACGTCGGGGGTCCACTCGTGTCACGCTTCCGATTTACGAGAGCGCACACAGGTCATCGAGCTTGAAATCAGGGTTCAAGAAGCCTGGCAAGAGTGGTATGAACATCTTCCGAGCGGTGCTTATCTCAGGCCCTCCTGGCATCGGCAAGACGTCTAGCGCACACCTGTGTGCAAAGCTTGAGGGATTCACTCCCATTGAGCTCAATGCTAGTGACGCGCGGAGTAAGAAGCTTGTTGAGGTAAGTGGACGATCGATGTAGGAGTTTCCTGAACTAATTAATGACTTGATCATTAGAGTGGGATGAATATCAACAACTTGTCTTTGGATGGATGGATGGGTGGGAACGATGTGAGTGGGCTAGAGACTATCTTCTCGACTCAGAGACCGAGGACCTGAGATTTTAGGCGACGAACGCGTTGGGCGTGACCATCACCGACAAAACATGCCTAATCATGGATGAGGTAGATGGCATGTCTGCAGGCGACAGAGGAGGTGTTGGCGCTCTGAACGCACTTATTAGGAAGACAAAGGTTTGGGCCGTTAGAGTGACGAGGAATCCTTGCTGACATGTCACCATCTTAGATTCCAATCATCTGCATCGCCAACGATGGTGGCGCCCAGAAGCTTAAGCCGCTCAAGGGAAACACTTTCAGTCTTACGTTTAAGAGGTACGTGGCCTCGTCGGGCTCTCTTGTTATCGAGTTATGACAGGCATCAGACCGGACGCGGCGGCGATTCGTTCGAGATTACTCAGTATCATCTACAAGTAAGTTCGTTTCACAATGGCAGTAGTAGTATTTGAATCCATTTCCTTTAGAGAAAAGATGAAAATTCCTGCAAACGTCGTCGATCAGCTAATCGCTGGCTCACAGTCGGATATCCGTCAAGTGTTGAACATGCTCTCGACATGGCGCCTGTCGAGTAATACGATGACTTTCGACGAAGGAAAGGAATTGTGCGTCCCAGCGCCCCTCTTCGTAGTTTCTAGCCCGCTAACCATCATTTCTAGGGCAAAGATGAACGAGAAGAATACCATCCTCACACCATTTGACGTTACGAACAAGCTGTTGGGGCCCTATTTGTTTTCTCATACAACTCGAGAAACGCTTGGAGATAAGATGGAGCTGTACTTCCACGATCACTCATTCGTCCCACTTTTCATCCAGGTTGGTTCCTTAGAATCTACGGTATCAAAAGAGTCATCTCATAGACTTATGCCTGACGTGTGCAGGAGAACTATCTTAAAAGTCAACCCGCCAAAATACGAAATCTCGATGGCCCACCGAAAACGCTAAAGCACCTTCAACTGATGGATAAAGCAGCGTCATCGTTGTCTGATGCTGATCTTGTTGACTCACTCATTCACGGGTCTGTGTCGGTGCTCAGCTTGTAACAAGGATGACTGAGCGTCTTTTTTTTTACCTATAGGCCTGAGCAACACTGGTCTTTGATGCCATTACACGCCGTTTGCTCCACAGTAAGACCCGCCTCTTTCTTGTATGGTGGTGGCATGGGTTATGGCGGACCCACCGCCATGTCCTTCCCGCAGTAGGTCGTTCACCTACCCACAAAAATGATCATTTGCGAGACGGTTCCCAGGTGGCTTGGTCAAAATTCGAAACAGAACAAACTCAGCCGTCAGCTTGGTGAAGTCCAGGTCCACATGCGCTTGAAGGTATCGGGTGACAAGACAGAGATACGGCAGTCTTACATCCCCGCCTTGTTCCCCCATATCGTTAAACCGCTGGCCGATCATGGATCGGTAAGTCTTGTTCATCGAGGTGTTTGGTTACCCTTCAATGCTCAACCAATTGTAGTCGGCGGTCGATGAAGTGATTGAACGCATGGACGAATATTATCTGTCGCGGGAGGACTGGGATACGATCGTCGAGCTAGGAGTCGACGAGCACAGGGACGAGCCCGTATTGAAGAAGATACCTGCGGCAACCAAGACGTCGTTCACCAAGAAGTAAGCGTCATTGTATATTTGTGTCTCGTTCAGTACGAATTTGCCGACGCATGACGGTCATAGGTACAACGCGGGCGAACACCCTATTCCGTTCTACAAAGCGACGGATTTAGGCACGGTCCCGAAGAAGCTTGCGTCCGGTCCTGCCCCTGACCTCGAGGAAGCTTTCGAAGTACGTTTCCTAGTGTTCGTTCCAGCTGCTGGGGGATGCTAAGAAGCATTTATAGGTCGACGACGAGATCCCCGAGGCGTCGGACGACGAAAACCAAAAAGGGACGGACGACATTAGTGGCGACAAACTGATCTCGGCGAGCAAGCCAAAGAGAGGGAAAACGTTGACTTCTCAGTCAAGTAAACAGGCAAAGGGCAAAGCCAAGCCTAAGAAGTAGTCCTTCTCCGAATCTTTCCCTATTTTCTTCTTGTGTAGCACACCTGGATACGCATCTACCATTATGACTGCCATGCACTTCCGTTGCAGAGGCTATAATGACATCTTTCTGTTCTGATTATGTATCTGATCGCAAAGTGGACTTGTAATGCAGGGGGTAGTTCTGATATGACCTTCATTCTCTAGTCAACATGATGACCACCAAGACAAATTCCCCTATCTTAGTTCCGTGATGGCAGTCAACTCTCCGGGCATCAAGCTCTTGCCCATCAATCCGCCAGCCATCTGAAACCATTCCTGCGTGTCCAAGGAAGCAAGCCCAGCCCGGATCGCCCCCTCCAGCCATGCAAGCACACATCACTGGATCACTCACAGAACGTTGACACACATTTCCGTTTCTCCGATTGCATCCGAACCCAGCCCGAATCTGAATCATGACGTAGCTACGAATCAGTGGGGGGTCTTTGGTGAATGAGGTTGTCCCCTAGATTGCTGGAGGGACCGTCGGCGTACTTGATTCTGGCGCGTAGGGGACCGTCATCATGGCCCGAATCCCCCAGCGGGATCGCTCTTCGGCTGGGAGTTTCCTGAGCCCGACCAATGCTAAGAGGTGCCAAGAGGTTGGTTGTTGGTCATCCTCTTCATTCAAAATCGACACCTGCCAACGCTTTCCAGCAACTAAGCAAATTGGACCATCCGTCGTTTGTTGATCCCCGCGGCACCCGCTCTCCGTTGCCGAAAAAGATGGTACAATCGCGTTGCGTGCTGTGAGTGATCCTGCCATATATGAGGATATCTCCAAGCTAGCAGTGTTCATTTTTCGACTGCGCTTTGGTATTCGTTCGTAGCGGCTCACCTCCTCGGTCAGCCCCCTAGTGAACGCTGAAAGTTGTCTTCATCCCAGCTCTTGGGAGCCTACAACTTACGGCGGCTGGCAATGGTATGATTGGTCATGCGGTGTGCCTCGGCTGATGGAAGCTTCCTTTTTTTGGCAGGTGTGGTGGTTCCAGCCATTTTTTTTTTTTTTTTTTTTGGATAAGCGATATTATTGTGCAGCAACCGACTAATCTAGTCCTACACAATACGCTATGGCGGGGTCCTCAACGAGCACCCCGATCCGAGGAAAAATGCACTTATGCACGCCTTGATTTCTCAAGGGGTGTGGGACTCCGTAAACTGGCCAGTTGCCCCGGTCATATTCAGGGGTCAGGCTAGTGTGATACCCACTAAAACCTCTAGGTTTTCTACCCAGTTCTTTGGTAACGGGTTGTCTGATTTGATTACCGGTTCCCAGGTCTTAGCTATCTTCGATGTTATCTTCGGTTTTTTTCGGGTTTTTGCTATCCTCCTATCTGTGTCCAGTCTCGTGTTTATCTTATCTCTCCATTGATTCCTAATTGTCTGATCGGAGTGTTGTCGGCCACCTATCACTCGGCCGCATCGTAGCACCCAGATTAAATGGGCGGACTCTGATATGAGGATCCTTCTCAGTCTCATGCCTCCGGTTTCTCGGTTGTTCTGGTTTTGATCTTCATTGTTCGTTGCTGATAGTGCTCCACAGCCCAGGATCTGGCCTATGGCTGGTTGACGCCATTCTTCTATGTTGGTTGGCCATATTCGTTGGGTTTCGCTCCAGACGATTCTTCTTTCAGGGCTGCTACATTCTGTTAGGATGTGTTCCATTGATTCTTCTGTGTCGTCACACAGTGAGCATCTAGCTCTATGCTCGTAGTTCGGGATTTTACTCCAGTAGCCTCCGATTCTTAGCGCTCCGTGCATCGCTTTGTACAGGAATGTTTGTATTGTGCGTCGTATATCGGGGTTCCTTAGGCTGTTCCAGATCGTTTTATCGGTTTCCATCGATCCAGTCCATTCGTGTACCGCGTGTCTTGTTATATCCAGGTTCATCAGTGCGGATCTCTGGTATGGTTTTGGAGATTTCCTGGTTATTGTTTGGTATGCTAAAGCTTGCGTTAGGGTGTTCAGTTTTATCCCTCTCAGGGTGAAGTTTTCTGGGGTTTCCGTATTCACGTCGTCGGCGAGTTCTTTGTTCGCTCCTTGTCCTGCTAATTCATCAGCGCCTTCGTTTCCTATGGTGCCGTCATGGCCTTTTATCCATTTGAAAAAAGTCGGTGCCGCTCTTCTACGGAGCTGGTAGGTAGCCAGTCGGAACCATTCTGCGTTACTAATGTTGATCCAACCTCTGTCTTCCCAGGATCTCAAGTGTTTCGTCAGTCCGTTTATTGCGTACATGGAGTCAGATAGTATGGTAAGTGTTTTCGTCGGTTCTATCTCTGTTAGGGCTATAGCAATCACCGCTATTTCTCCAGTTTGATTAGATTGATGTGGGCCGGGGACTCGTATTGCTCTGTTGCGTGGATGGTTGTTGCCAAACCAGATCCCGGCTCCACATTTTGCGTTCTGCTTGCCATTGTTCATGCAGGATCCGTCTGTGTAGATTTTGATTTCATCTCCTTGCTCCCCATTCTCTGGGCGTGGGTTTTGGATACGGTGGGCTGGTTCCGTTGTTTCTAAGTTCTGGGGCCCCATTACTCTAAAGCATTCTTCAAGGTTGTTTCTCGTCGTTACTGAAGGGTCGAAGATGATTTCGTCTCCCTTCCGTATGTCCGCACGTTGGTTTTTCTCTTTCCTATGGTGGGTGAGTGTTAGTCCATCTTTGTTTGGGGCGTCGTATGGGTTGAATTTCGGTTCTAGGTTTCCGGTTATGTCCCGGGCTTGGGCTGCGCATCTATGGGGGTTTGTGCATCCCCGGTTGCGGTCTCGTCTGCATGCTCTACAGTGGCAGGTTGGCATCGGTAGGTGTTTTGATGTGTGTTTGGTCAGGCGGCGTGCTGTCTTGAGGAGGTCTCGGATTCGCGTGGCGCCATGGATAGTGCGCAGGCATTCCGTTTTTTTTTTATGGTATAGTCTCGGGGGGACCCCTATATGGAACCATGCGGGCATCTGGCGTTTCATGGATTTTGACAGTTTGAGGGGGGCGAAAGTGAGGTTCCATTGTTTCGCTGTTTTCAGTAAGTTGGTTACTGGTCTTGGTATTTGCCTCGTATTTTTCTTTTGTCGTCCTGACGGTCTCCTCGTCGTTAGGAAAGTATTGATGTCGTTCGGGTTCCGAATGCCATCTTTCTGGATGCAGTTGATTGTGGCGTCTATTACGAATGCCCATGCTGGCCTCTCCGACGAGGTATCTAGGTATGTCTGCAGCCATGTTAGGTCTATTGCTTGGTTGCGTGCCTCTATACTAAAGAGGTTGATTCCCCCAGCTTCTCTTGTTTTGCTCAGTTGCTCCATACTGAGGCCGGGCGGGGTACGGCCATTGTCCCATATGAAGTCTCGAATCATTGAATGTAGGGATTTGCTTATTTGTGGTGGCATGCCTTGTGCTTTGGTGAGGAATTGTGTCATCCCTCCCACTATCATTTGAATGATTAGACGTTTCGCGTCTAGTGTCGGGCGCGATGTCGACCATTTGTCGAGGTTGGTCTTTATTTTATCGACTACTGTCGTCCAAGTTTGTGGCTGTTCTATGTTGTTGCCTATCCACGCTCCCAGAATACGTGTTGGGTGGCCTTCCTCGGCTATTCGTATTCCGTTCGTCAATGGGGTATCGTCAGGATGTAACCTTCTCGTTTGGATGACACGGTCTCTATGTCTTTTGGTTCCTATTGGAATGATTTCGGTTTTCTCCAGATTAAATTTAGCTCCGGACGCGGTGCACCACAGGGTAAGGATGGATTCTAGGGTTTCATATCTGTCTGTTTTTGATAAGTACACAGTTGTATCGTCTGCGTACAGGTTTATTATGACTTTAGTCTCTGCTCCTGGTATGGTAAAACCTGTTAATTCTGTCGAGTTCCTTATTGATGCGGCTAGTGGTTCGATAGCTAGGTTGAACAGAAGGCATGATAGTGGGTCACCTTGTCTCACCCCACGCGTTACTCGGTATTTATCGCTGATGGTGCCGTTTACTACGACTGCGGTATAGGCGTGCTTATACAGTGTTTCCACTGTGGATACGAAGAGGTCTGGGAGTTGGAAAGTTTTGAGTGTATTGATAAGGTATCTGTGGTCAATTTTGTCGTACGCTTTCTCTTGGTCTAGGGCTACTATAACCCCGTCTTCTTCCATATAGTCTGCGTATGCACACATTGTCTCTGCTAGTCGGATCGGGTTGAAAATGGATCTTGTGGGGACAAATCCTGTTTGATCTGGGTGGAGTAGGGATGTTGCGTGTTTAGCTAGTTGTGTGGCTAGTGTTTTCGTCATGATTTTATAGTCTGTGTTCAGTAGGGTGATCGGGCGGTAGTTTTCGATTTTTGTTCGGTCCTTCTTCTTATAGAGGGGGCACATCCAGCCTATGGAGAAGTCCGTCGTAGGGTCTGTCCCGAAACGTTGTATATTATTATAGACTATTGTCAGGCATTCTACGATGTTAAACGAGGGTTCGTCTAGTTTACATTTCTGCTCGTGGCGTTCGTGCATCGCTTTCCATAGTTCGTATGGTAGTCCATCTAGCCCGGTCGCGGTACCGTTTTTGACTGCTCGAAGGGCAGTGGTGACTTGTTCCTCTGTTATCTCGTTATGTAGGTCTGATTGATTATCATTGAGTTTTTGGTCGTTTGGGATCTGTTGAAGGACGGACGATTGAGCGTTCCGTCGTTCCAGGTTGTCGTACGGTAGTAGACCGGTCGTTTGAAGCTCATTGTGGTAGTCGTGTGCAATGCGGGCCATTTCAGATGATCGGGTGGTTAGGTTTCTCTTTTGTGGGTCGTAGAGGGCGTAGATGATGTCTCGGGGGCGTTTGGGTGTATGTACTTTCGACCAGTACTTATTTATTGCTTCTCCTTTATCTTGCCACTGTGCTTGCGCGCGTGCTCTGGCGTTCTTATATTTTTTGTTCTCCAAGTGCTCTAGTTCTTGTCGGAGAAATGCAGCGTTCGATCGGACATCTCTTTCAGCGTCTAACCTTGGATCTTGTTCAATCTTCGATATATCCTCTTTTAGGGCTTTGATGTGGTTCGTTATTTTTGATAGTTGCACCTTCCCTGATTTCTTCGCTATGGTCGTTATAGAGACCTTGAAGTCTGTCCAAAGACGTTGTGGTGTTAGCTCTCCGTGCGTGGCTAGGCGTAGTTTTTCTTGTAATTCTATACCCTGGGATTCAATGTCGTTCATTAGTTTCTTGTCGTTTATCAGCGTTAGTGGTAAGGTCCAACGTCCTGGGCCTATAAAGGGCGTCTTAGGTGGTATTAGACGGGTTAGTACCATCCTGTGGTCTGAGGGGATGGAGGTGTCCGTGGTTTCCCAGTCGTATAGCGCTGTGGTGAGGGATGTTTTCGCGTATATTCTGTCTAAGCGTGACATAGAATGAGTATTACTTATGAACGTGAATTTGCGGGCTGAGGGGTTTTCGTGACGCCATGTGTCCTGTAGGTTAAGAGATTGTTTGAGTGTCCTTAGGGCGTCAGTTGCTGCGGGGTCGTCATTGTGTGCTGGTGCTCTATCGATTGGGTCTTCGACTAGGTTGAAGTCTCCTAGCATCATGTCGATGGAGGTGGTACCGAGTGAGGCGAGTTTGTCACCTATCTTTTGCCAGAATGGCGGGTGATCGCGGGGTGAATTGGGAGCGTATATGTTCAGTATTTTCAGGGTATGGTCGTTGTGCCACTTAATAGTGAGTAGCATTGCTCTTCCGGGGATTATCTCCGTCGTCGTGAGCGACTTGTGTGATACTTTTTCGTGGTTAATTACAAACGCGACGCCTGCCGCTGCACTCGGGTTAGATGGATCGGATGAGTTGAAGACTTTTATTCTATTTCCAAAAAGAGCGTTGATGTTATCTTCGTGGTTTGCGTTAAGGTGCGTTTCTTGGAGGCATAGTATGCCGATCTTTTTTTCGCGAAGGACCCGACTTACATTGGTCCATTTTCCGATCGGGTTGTTAGAGTCGAGGGACGCAGACGTGCGGCCTTTCATGTTCAGTGTAGCGATTAGTAGGTTTGCTCTTGAGCGTCGAGTCGTTCTCGAGCTGGGTTGTGTACGATCCCTATTTAGGGTCTGGTCTGTGATGACAGCTGGCTCCTGGCCAAAATTGTTGATCGCCTGGTTGGGCGTTGCCTGGGGTGACGGCGGATCCTGGTGGGGATCGTGTGGGGGCAGCCCGCCTGCATACTCTCTTAGAACATCATCAGAGTGGTTCCCAGCGGCTGAGGAATCCTCTCCTCTGTTCCTTGGGAGGCCCGAACCAGAACCAGACAAAACGAGCGTATTGTTGTGTGATGATGTAGAAGAGGACGCAGTCGTAATACTGCCAGCTACTTTACGACTGTAGGTAGCGCAGGACGGTCATATCCCGGACCGTCACGGTGGTTAATGTCTATGACTCAGACTGATAATGCCCATTCATTAGCAGACTTTGTTATATAGACTTTGGGTCCTACCCAAGGGCACACCTTGGCCTAAATAGGCCGCCCTTTTGTGGCTTTCGCCATGAGGGCACTATAGCTTTCCTGTCCCGTTAAACGGTCAGTAAATGTGGGCAGTAGTCGTTTTTGTTTCACTCCGACGGGCCTCATCCGGCGTAGTGGCTTTGGCTGTCATTCGAATGGGTGTCATGACAGTCACGTAGCTGTGTTATACTCATGATATTAGTTTCACTCCTTGGTGTTTAATCATCCAAAAACGGTTATATAGTCGAGCGGGGAGGTGTTCGTAGTTTTTATGTACATGTGATAGTGTCTGGGTATATTTATAGCGGATGTCTAGTTGCGCCTGTTCCGCGGTCCGTTTGACCTTGATGCGTTGCCGTTGTTCTTGGGCCTCGCATCATGTAGTGGGCCGTTCCACATATTGACTGTTGGGAACTCACACAAACCGCGCGGGTGTGCGATGGAGTGGCAAAGGGAGCAGTAGAACAAGCGTGAGACCTTTCCTACCCCGTCGAGGGGGGTCGTGTAGACGAAGGTGGAGATAAGTTGGCGTAATGCGGACCATGCGTGGACCCCAGTTGTGGGGCTGTCTGCGAGGACATTGAAACGTGGGGTCCCGATCCCCCCACCTGCTTTGAAGTCTAGGAACTCGATGCGGACCGAGTCGATGAAGCGCTCGATGACGAGGGAGAGATCGGGGAGGGGTTGGTGTTCGAGGTAATGGTCGTGTTCACGCAGCACGATGATGATCATGTTCTTGTGGGTGGGGTCACGCCAGGTATCCTGGATGGTTTTGCGCACCACGGCCGTGTTGGTAGTCGTGATGCCTGCGAGGTTGACGTAGAGGGACGGCATTGTGCGAGGGGCTAGTTCACGGGCTTCGAAGGTTATGGTCGAGGAAGACCAAACCCTTTGAGCAAGGAGGGTAGCTCGGGTGTCCTCCGTGATGTTGTAGATGAGGAATGCATTGGGGCAGGCTTGGGTAAGGAAACCCTCTGGCGGGACGGGTGGGGAGACTTTGCAGTCCCTGGTAGCCGCGTGAATGGCTTTCGCGATATCATCCACGGCGTCCTTGATTCGCCTGGTGGCTACGGGGTTTGTTCCCGACGGGTCTGATCCGTCGTAGTCGAATACCCGAGCGAGGACTTTTGCGCCCGGGAGTTGGATCCAGTTTCTGAGTGTAGGTCTATGCATCTCGTCGGTGAGTTGTCCCGGTGAGAGGAGGTGGATTTGTGGGAATCCTCCTTCGGGAATGGGGGTGAACTTCCCTAGACCGGCGGTTAAGGCATTCGGGGTATATGCCGCCATGCTGCGGTTTATTTCTGCGACCTCGAAGAAGGATTCGAGGATTTGCTCGTCGGTGAGGGTAGGCGCGGGGGCCGCGGCGGGTTGGGAGGTGGGGGGGGGTTGGGTCATAGCCGACTCGTGCCTCGGCGTATTGGTAGGTTGCGTTGGGGTTTTGTCGACGGCGATGTCGTCGTCCTCGTTCTGCATGTTATCCGTTGTAGGGTTTGTCTCCGAGGGGAGGGGTGCGGAATGAGGGGGGGGAGTGGTCGGGGCAGGGGGCGGGGTAGCTATTTGGGACAGGGTAGGGATGTTCGATGCTGGGGAGGGAGACTCCTCTCTGTACGAGTCTTCTTGGGATTCTATGAGGCCGAGGTCAGGGGTTAGGTCAAAGCTGGTCGGAAAAAAGTGCGGACCGTTTAGAGGGCGGGCGATCGGGTTATGACGTTTGGTGCTCGCGGTTCTCGGGGTGGTTTTATCGCGACCCATTGTGGGGGGTAGGTCTTCTGGGTGGGCTGAATTTATGGGTCCTATTGTTTACTCTTGTGTTGCGTTGGTGGTAGGGGGTGTATGCCATCGTGGCAGCCTCGTGTTTGTTGGGCCGGGTCTGTATAGAATGATGGTATTTCGCCTATCGGACGTGAATGTCGTTCGTTAATGCGGGGGCCGTCCAGTTATGTGGGCGGGTCCTCCCGGGTGTGATTCTGGCTATACCGGCTGGGCTAGACTTGTTTTTGGGGCAGCTCACTCGGCTTTTGTGGTTTGGTCTGATGGGGTGATATGTGGTGATATTGGCAGTACGTACTGTGTTATCTATGGGTCCAGGGTTTTGTTTGGGGTAGGGGCGTTTTGGGTTGGGCGCAGTTGCGTTCCCTGGGGGTTGGGCGTACGCTGATTAACGTATATTTGGCCGGTGTAGACCTGCGGTTTGTGGCTGCTAGTATTATTACCGTTCCTCTTCCTATTTTAGTTTAGGCGTAGCAGGAAGGCTTATGGAGTACGTGCGTTGTGTGGTTTTAGATGCGTTCTAGGGTTTTTCTTAAGATTAGTTCGTTCGAGTTGTGACTTGGGCAGTTAGGGCTTTCGTGGCGTCTAGGATGTGTTCGTTAGTCGTCTTATCTTTGGGTGAGATGGGTAGTTAAGTTCGTCACTGATCGAAGGTTTCTGGTTTCTTTGGTCGTTTTATGGCAAGGTTTTTGGTGCATCCGGCTGGCTCAGTCGTGTCGGGCTCGTTTCAGTGTTGTTGGGTTTGTGGGGGGTTGATGGTCTCCTTGTCTGTGCCAGGTGGCTTTGGGGTAGCTGGCTTAGCTCGGTCGTGTTGGGACTCGTATTGCATTTCATTGCGCCTCATCATCTGGGACTGTGCCGTTTTTCGCAGTCTCAGGCAGTGGTTTCCTTGTTTTACTGCGTTGGGGGGCAGGGAGTAGCCTCAGAGCATCGTCTGCTATTTCCTTGCCCGCTTTTTTAGCGTGGGAATTTCGACCATGGTAGTGGTTCGAGTTCAAGGAGCCCCCCGTTCCAGCCATAACACTTAGAAAGTAGCGAATGAATTCCACGGCCCTCCGGGCAACCCCGGACCCGCCAGCCAGATCTGATGACAATTTTTGGACACGACCACGATCTCTACTGTATGTTGTCCGAGTCCCTTTGGGTGATGCTGTTTGGATACAAAGAGAGCACAAGACAAAAAGGAGGAGCCAAATTTGAAAAATAGTAGATGCCCATCCTAATTGTTGACGAAAGTGGTTTATTAACTATGTTCATTACACTTGTAGGTGGACCAATATATCTGAATCACACTCTGCAAGTATTCTCGGGTGCCTTGGGGTTCAGTTTACTGTTCTGTCTCGTTGTCGAGTTCATCCTTGATTCTGAGCACAAGGTTTCAAGTTGGTTTTTGCTTGGAAATATAGTGTAGTTCTCTCACTGTCGCAAGACTTCGGCCACGTCACTGACACAAGTCCATTCCAATGTCCTGATGCGACGTAGTACGTTGTCACAATACACTGGACCCGTCGTTTGCGCAGAGCCTCCTGTTCGTTCTGAAGGCTTCACGATGACATCGTTCCTGTTGCTGACCAGTTTGAGCAAGGTGGCGACGACTTGCCTCTTCCTCAGAGTGACGCTCGCGGGCACGTCAATGTGCCTCCGTATTGTGTGCGGTCCACAACATCAATGTCATTGGGAGTGTGATGACAGACATTCTGGCGAGAGAACACAAGCTGAGGAACTGAAAATCGCGACACAGCAAGTCGTAGCCAACGTGCGAGTCGGTCAAATGGTCCTCGAAGTCACAAAGCCGACGGACGTGAGATGGACAAGACACTCTCACAACGTCAGCTCACCCAGATAAAAAATGTACTGAAGGAGCCTGAGTGTAGAGTACGAGTGTCGAGTGTCGAGTGACGGAGCAAACAACTGCTGATGAACGGAACAGCGGGCAACAATAGAAAGAATGCAAAACTGCGGAACGTTGTAATAGAAGGCTAACGACAGGGGTTCTGTGTCTCGGACACCGCGAGGGGCCAACAAAAGGGGCTGAGTAGAGCTAACCGTCGCTGACAAAGACGGAAATCCGGACCGACATCCCATCAGTGGACGCACAATTTTGAAAGTGAGACCTGGACCACTTTCGGGTCCAGGAATACCCAGCCAAATGGCCACGGTATCAAATTACGGCAAAGCAGAACTCGAGTGTTATTTAAAGATGTCACAGAGTGCTGTGATATCATCCCCTTACTATCTCCTCCCATATTGCCTTCAGACAACCTGACTGACATTCAGTGAACTCACGAAACCGCTAATACATGAACAACCCCCCTGATTATTCTCCTCGCGAATCGATTTCGCATCCTCCCCAACCAAACGAAGGTTTACAAACTCACGGTATGTCATATCACACAAGCCATTCTATGATGCGTTAAATGACTTCCCTTTTAGTTCCCGAGCCGCCGAGTGACTACTCAGAACGCACAAACTCTGACAAGTTATCTGCCTTACCAGGGGATCTACACCCTCCGGGGACCCCAAATCGACCCGGTCGTAGCGAGCGTAATGCAATCCACACTTCGCCCTCTGCTCCCTCCCTTCAGAGTTTGATGGCCTCGCGACCTTTCTCTGCTTCCCCCGATGGAAACGACGTCAGACCATTGGCTTCAGATGGATCACCGGGCCAGAACAGCTCTCACCAACGCGTCTCGTTTGAAGGAAATCACTCGTTCGTACCAACGCCTACTCATACCCCTCGCACGAATGCCGTTCAGGTTCATCCCCTTCTCCGCGAGGCTCTCTCCCCATCCGTTCGAGGAATGGACTCTCCAATGAATAGAATGACCGGGTCAAGTGATCCTTCGCGACCACCTTCAATCGTGCGCATTGCAGGCGCTTCCACGTCATCGAATAAACCACGCCAGGCTTCTCCCGCCACTCGCTCGGCGCCTCACTCCAGGGCGACCTCCCCAATACGCCTTTTCAGTTGGCCGGGTTTCCACCGTTCTCATGAAGACCCGTTCATTCCTATCGATCCCTTCCAAATCCGTACCCGTCTCCGACGTTTGTCTTTCCACAGCCCTGATATTGAAAACCACCTCCCGCTCGATCCAATGTGCGAAGAAAATCCATTTTGTTGTCTTCCGAACTTGAATTGCAGCCCCAAAGATCATTTTCTTACCTTGTTTCGGGATGCCCGTTATTTCATCGCGGATACGCTTCCCAGGCAAATCTATTTGCATTTACTCCTTCGGCTCCCTTCTTTGTACTTTTCTCGGATTGCGAGGGTGTACGAAGATGCTCAGATCAGTAAACCTGATTTAGAGCGTATGATCCAATGCTATTCCAGTTCTTCTCAGCAGCGACAACGAGAGCAAGTTATCTCGAGCCCTATTCCCCCCGGCACACACTACCACCCCGCTCCCGCTCTCCCTTTTCCAGACGAGTGGACGGCTGCAAACGTCTCACCCGCGTTGCTTAGATTCAAGAATTCTTGGGAAGCCTTCATCGACTCTTTGTTGCGTGAATGGAAAACCTTGAATCTCGTCTCTGCTCTGCTCCACTCGTCAGTCCCCGTAACTCCCCGTCAATGATATGCTAATCATGACTGATGGCAGGGCTATCATTTCGATGTTTCAAAGTACAGAAATGTCGAACGACCCTGTTATCAGAACGGCAGCGCTCCTTTCGTTGACATGTGCCTTGATGAGTTTATTATTCGGATGCACGTATATCGTTCGCTTTGGGACGATGAGGAGTATGTACAAGGCAACGAGATGGGCCGAAGTATGTTCAAATGACACTCTTTCCCGCTGCCTACCTCACAATTCGCCTCACACAGGAAGCAGCGAGAACGACAACGTTCATTGTATGGAACGTATGGGTACTCTTGGCTATGCCAGTGATCTGGCTTGCTTGGTACGCTCCCATGTCCCTCAGGGCACTCGCCACACTGACGAGCTCCTCCTACTCGTATTCATTCCGAACACTTACACTTAACCCTTCGTGTCAACACGCATTTACTACGAATAGGTCTATGATTTTCTTCATCGTCGCCATCCTCGCGTTTGTCTGGAGATCTGGGAGCACCTCGGACCCTGCCTCGCCAACACCCCTCAGCCCCTCTGCGGCAATAGGTCCGAGGGTAGCAGTTTCCGCGTTATTCTTCATCGGGTTACTCTACTTCGCAGCAATCATCAAGACTCTGCACAAATACGGTCGGGTTAACGAAGTCGAGAGGGTCAGAATGGCCAACGCACTCGAGAGTGATGGGCGGGAAGTCGACGGGGGAGGTCGGAGGGAACGTGGAAGAACCTACGTGCGAGAGGGAGACCGTGGCCGCGAGTCGGCACGGGCTACCCGCGGACGCGAACCAGCGCGTCGCGATGTGACAGAACCAGGCGGGCTTTCAGCAGTAACGGGCCTCGGTCTCACGGGTTTGGATGGCTTTGCGAGTCCGCGCAGCTCTGACGAGATGTCGAGGGAAAAGGCACCACCGGAGTGAAGGCAAGTGTGCGAATGCTTGGACGTTCTTCCCGCAGTTTCTTGTTTTCGAATGGACTTTCATGAATCATCAGATAAGACATTGTTCGATTGGATGCGATACCCTCGCAATACCCACACATGTAGGAGTTGGAAACATGTAGAACTAGATCTTGCATTAGTAGGCAGTTCTATAGTGCTAGGAATTCTAGCTCAAGTTAGCAGGACATGTCCGTGGACGCGTTCGAAGGAAGATTGCCGTCGACGTTGACCACTGGGGTCAAAGCGAGCGAGCCTACTGATCCTGCAGGAAATCTTTACTCACGAGCTGATCGTGACAGAAAAATAACGGAGTTGATAAAACAGATCTAGCGGAATGAAAGTACGAGGGCTATAGAGCTCCCTCAAATAGCAATTTTCGCGGTTTCGGGATATTAGGAGAGGGCATCAACAAAGCAGGCCTAGATCAACTCCAATCAGCATGCGTCGTCAAAGAGGGAAGAGTGGAAACCCACATCGATGTCCCACAGTTTGCAGCAGCATTACCCATGATAATACTCTCGGATACTCCCAAGACACTGTCAATCTTTCCGAACGCGGCAGCATCGAACAAGTGATCCGTCGTTTTCTCGAACGAGGCAAGCATCAACACACTGTCCTTCATCTTTGACACACCGAATCTGGTGATTCCCAGGACTTCCCCCTATCACCACTTCATTAGCAAGATCACAGCTCTTCGTCGCGGATTCGTACCTTGTAAGTCATGACGTCCCCAAGAAGCATGACATGTCGAGGATCAATGCTCATACCGTGACTTGACATGGTGAACTGAATTTCGTTGATGATCGTCCGCCGTGCTGCCTCAATTCCGAGAACTTGAGAAGTCTCAATGACGTGATTTGATGTTGTGTGTTCCCCGATAATGCCTGATTATCATCAAGAGGCAAGATCGTGCACAGTGGAAGAGGATGCTTACCCTCTGTCGTCATTACTCTTTGGAGGCCGTAGCCTTCCACAAGCAGTTCTTTATCACCCTTCTTACCCTTGGAGTCGTCCTTTTCTTTGATGTTGATGATCGCACGCTCAATGGTAGGGACACCCTTGAATGCAGATCATCCAGATGAACATTAGCAACAAGAGTTCAGGGGATTACCTTCACGACGACATCGGGCAACAACCGTTTGAGCTCACGCAGTCGATAATACTTGTCCGGTCCGTCAATGTAGAGGCGCAGTCGATTTCGACGAGGGATGACCGTAATTGACTGTGGCAGCGCACGTCAAATCTAAACCGAGCTTGGATGGGAGAATGGACGTACCTCTTGTTTTACCTTGAGCTTCTTCGCATTGACAATACCCCACTTGACGTCGTCCAATGTCATTTCCAACTGTGTTATCGTAAGTTAGACGAGTTTCAGAACTAGTCGCAATGCACCGACCTGCAACTTCTTTATGGCGTCCATGTCTACGATGATTCCAATGTAAGTGTACTCTGGAGCCCAGGCCTCCTCCAGTACCGCGGAAACCTGTTTAAAGCAGGTTGAGAGAATAATCGAGGCATTCAAGAGAAACGTTTACATCACCGAGATGCGTTTTCTCCAGTCGACCTTTGACTATACGAGCGGAGGGTTCGCTATCGCACGTAACTAGTTTGCAACTGATGATAGGGGTACTGATGACCTTGGATGCGTTGATGATTTCTTTGATACGAGGCACTCCGAGGGTGACGTTCATTGAAGCCACACCAGCAAAGTGGAAAGTCTTCAAAGTCATCTGCGTTCCGGGCTCACCGATCGACTGTGCGCCGACGGCACCGACGGTGGAACCTAAACGCATTAGGCGCCGAGATTCAGTCAAGTTTCTCGGATTACTCACCTGGCTCAATTCTCGCTTTGACATACTTCACCCAGCAGAGATGCAGGAAGCATAGCAGCTGCGCTTCCGTGACTTTAGCCATGTTGTCTACGATTGCCCTGTCGGCCTCTACGCTGAAGATGAGAACGTTTACCAGCAACCCAGGTCAATCCAACTTACGAGCTGCTCCCATGGAAAGGTCAGTGTCAGAGTCCCATTCGTCATTGCGTTCTAGCGCTTCAAACATGCCATGGGCCTTCCTTATCTTCGCGAGATGATTGACCACGCCATCGGCGATGAAACCGCGAATCGTGGCGATGTACGCCGCGGTACATTCTTTAGAAAATTTCGGCGCAGCCAGTTCCCTGTCGACGACCTCGAGGATCTCGAAAGGTAGAAGAGCACGACCGGCTCTCCCTCCTACCGACTATAGGATTTGGATCAGCTGCATTCCTATGCGTTCTGAGAAGAAATGGATGTACCAGTGCATGGCTCCAAGAACGCTCGAAATCTATGGGTTGGGCATCTCCTTCAAGGCAAGCAGGATCCAGCCCATCGTCTCCGTACCTGAACTGCACCACTCCCCCGGTAGAGTTACGGACGGAGAGGTCATATTGGGTTGTGAGATCCTCCAATGCTTTCATCAAACGCCGTTGCATGTACCCCGTCTCGGCTGTCTTGACGGCCGTATCCACCAGACCCTCGCGTCCAGAGATAGCGTGGAATAAGAATTCCGTGGGTAGAAGTCCAGTGTAGAAACTATTTCGGACGAAACCCTTCGAGGGCGGCTCCTTGGATTTCTTGGGGAAGTGGGGGAGTGATCGATCCTGGAAGCCATCTGGCACACGTTTTCCGGCGATAATCTGCTGTCCGACACAAGCAACCATCTGCGACACGTTGATAACGGAACCTATTATTGATATAAGTACTGAGGCCAAAGCGCTCTGCCCCGATCCATCTCACTTACCTTTGGAACCACAGGTTGCCATGATAAGAGGCGCATTGTGACGACTGAGTTCCTCCATACATACTTTTCCTACCTCGTCACGGACTTTGGACAGAACGGCAGAGATGAGGGCTTCGAGGGTTTGTTCCTGGTTGCAACCAGGCTTGTTCTCTAGCAGCCCTTTATTGGCCTTGGCGATAAGGTCAATACACTCTGCGTAAGCTGTCTCGACCTTGTTCTCCTTCATGCCTCGGAGTCTAGGTCCCGGAATAACGTCGTTGATACCGAGAGAAAACCCGAAATTCGCTAGTGGGGACGTCAGCACGAAAGCTCTTCAAGTTTACGACGATCGAAAGACTTACCGAGCCACCGGGCACAGAGTTTCGCAAGACGATTCATAGCTGCTGCTGCTTCGTGAGGACCATAATCGCGCAATATCACACCAAATATTGACTTCTTCTTTCCACTCCCAACGGTTGCTTTATCCATGACGCCGCACATGATCTCGCTATTGACGATAACGAGCCAACCATCGTTGGGTGAAAGATCAGGAAGCGGTTTCATAGCGTAGCAATCCGCCTGCGGATCGTCCACCCTGTTACATTTCGACTCGACGTTCACAAGGACTTGAGATTTTTTGTTTGGACGCATGAGGACGTTGAAAATTTGCTTCCCGGTCCATAGCCGGACGGGCTTCCATATTGTAGGCGGGGGGATATCGATGTGAAGATCTGCGTCTTCAAAATAGCAGCATATTTGGGTAAATTGGCGACGGTCAAAGAAGGTATCGCGCTTTGTCATGAGGTATGAGGCCGTGATGAAATCCTGGATGGCTGCAATGACTGGTTCACCGTTTCGAGGGGTCACAAGGTTGTGTTTGACGCTCATTAGCTCCAGTGCTTCTGTTCGTGCCTCCTCCGTCTGGGGTACGTCTGTGATTAGTGTAAGTCAGCCGTTGATGACTTTGATTCGCATCGCTCACGAAGATTCATCTCGTCGCCGTCGAAATCCGCATTATAGGGTCCACAGACACATTCGTTAAGACGGAAAGACCGCCAGGGCCGCACACGGGCCCTATGACACATGATAGAGAGCTAATGGTACGAGTGTGAGACGCGGTTAGGGAAAACTTTAAGTCACTGACCTTGTGTAGACTGGGTTGGCGGTTGAAGAGAACAATGTCCCCGTTAATGACGTGCCGCTCGACGATGTCTCCGACACGCAGAGTGTCCGCAATCGCGTTCCGGTTACCAAACTTTAGGAACTTCTTGAAGCCGCTGCTACCTGCAGTGACATAATTTGCACCCGGATGAACGTCGCAGCCGTTCCGAACGGCCTGTCGGAGGTTCTCGATATTGTGAGGGGTGACGCGCTCCGGGTAGGTCAACACCTTGGCTACTCGTTCCGGTACAGCAACTTCGTCGATGCGCAAGTTAGGGTCTGGAGAGATCACAGTACGACCAGAGAAGTCGACTCGTTTGCCTGATAGGTTACCCCGGAAGCGTCCTTGCTTTCCCTTCAATCGCTGTACGAAACCCCTCATTGGCTTCTGACCGGCCTGAGATGGAACACCAGGCAGTTCGGAGTTAATATACATCGCGACTGAAAGTTGAAGGAATTCCCAGTGTTCCTGGAGCAATCATTTCAGCGTTGCACTGACCTCACCGGTGTCTACCTACCATAAACTGTGCAGTTGGTGCACCTTTCGAGAGACCCTGCTTTATAAGAGCATTTGTGAATACTATCTCTGTGAGTTTCACAGTGAGATCATCTTCGTTGGAAGCACCGTCCTGCGCGACCGAGGGGCGGATACAGACCGGTGGAACAGATATATACTGCCAGATATATTCTTCTGGTCGGCCAAACTCGGGCTTGAGACCAAGTAACTCGCAATCCTGAGTATCGGCGGTGAGTACTGGTTTCAACCGCTGATAGTGGCAGTATCAGATACCTCGTCTGATATTCGCTTGAAGAGGTCAAGCGTTTTTAATGGATTGAGATCCTCGTGCACGGCTTTATTGATGTACATCCCAAGCTCCTTCTGGGCTTCCACAGCAGACAAAAACGTGCGTTTCCACTTTTCCATTTCATCGGCAGTTTTCTTTGCTCGGAATTTGTCGTGTATGATCTTCAGTGCACCGGCTTTCTTCACAGCACCATTGGTGGCGGAACAGTACGGGCAATATACGACTTTTCGTGCCATCGTATTGACAGTTTTACACAATGCCTGTCGATGGACGTTTTCGAGATTGGGTCGACGAAAGCGCTTTAGGAAAGCCCGTCGGTCAGGTTCTTCGAGCAAAACCCGCGCGCATGTCTAAGATGTGCTATCAGCGGAGGACCACGACGCGGTAAGATGAAGTGCACCTTGCAGATACACTGCAATATGGCGATCGTATGCTTGAAATAACCGATATGGAAGACGGGAACGACCAGCTTTATGTAGGCATAGTGCCCAACACAGTCCACGGAGTTCAACCCACACGTTTCACAGAAAGCGTTCTTCTCTGTCGTACCCTGGGGTCTTTTATCAATAGCGGCCCCGTAGACAGAGGTATTGACGCTCACCAGTCGCCTGTCCAGCACACCATCCTTGACGGGTAATCGATCGGTCGGCGTGTACAGATCTCGATGAGTGACCTGGAACTCGGCTAGTTTTACGGTGTCCTGAGCATTGAAGAGGCTGAACTGGAGCTGCTTGCTGAGACCGAGTCAGTAAGTAGTTTAGCATGGTAAATACAGAACTTGCATGACTTTCGGGGCTTGTGTGGACACAGATTCCTTCATGGCGGGAGTCTCAGATCGTGAAGAGTCATAGAGTGAGTTAGTGAGTCCGAAGCCAAGGATGATCTCACCTTGCCAGGGAGTATCAGGTCACGGTGGTGTGACTCGAAGGCCAGCGTGACATATAATCGCACTTGCGCGTCCAACTGCTTAGTGCTACACGACAATGTCAAGAACATCCTACGACAGGTATCTCACCGTTTTCTCCCCAGAAGGTCGACTATACCAAGTCGGTAAGTCTCATTCGTACTCGCATCACAGCCCAGCATTCCGACATATATGACGATCGTCAGAGTATGCGTTCAAGGCAATCTCTGGCTCTGGACACACTGCTATCTCTGTGAGGGGCAAGGATACCTCGGTCGTCATTACCCAGAAGAAAGTGCCCGTATGTGACCGCCCAGATCAAGGCACACTCCCCATGCTGACCCAGATCAAGGACAAACTCCTTGACGCATCTTCCGTCACGCACCTCTTCAGCATAACACCAACCATTGGATGCGTCATGACTGGTCTAATTGGTACGTTATGTAGTAATCAATCACTCTGTCTCTCACGCGTAATTTCAGCCGATGCAAAATCGCAAGTATTCCGCGCTCAACGAGAAGCTGCAGATTGGAGATTCAAGTATGGCTATGAGATCACCCCCGACGCCCTGGCGCGGCGTTTAGCAAATATCAACCAAGTTTACACCCAACGAGCTGGCATGAGACCGTTGGGTATTTGTACGCGATTCGCCGATAGCACATGATGTGTTTGCTGAACCACCTGCGACAGCGATGATCCTGATAGGTATCGACCCTGAGTATGGGCCCCAATGCTTCAAACTGGATCCCGCTGGTTACTTTGTCGGCTTCCACGCGACGGCGGCTGGCCAGAAGCAGCAAGAGGCAATGAATCACTTGGAAAAGAAATGGAAGAAACTGGACAATGGCAAGGGTGCCGACGATGCAGCCGTTGCAGGCAAGAAGCTCAGTCGGGCTGAGGTTATTGAGGTGAGCTGCTGATGAGTCGAGGTCCGTCTGGAAAGATGACACCTTTCGCAGATTGCGATAGAAGCCATGTCGACGGTTCACGCGACGGATTACAAGCCAGGCGAGATAGAAATTGGGATCGTGTCCACGGCGGACGAAGAGAATCCGAAAATCAGGGGGAAGTGGCGTGTGATGGACGAGGCTGAAGTGGAGCAGCACTTGCTAGCGTACGCGGAGAAAGATTAATCCTGGTGACATGTATTTTCACAAACTGAATGGCATCCATTGGACTGAGCAGCGGTATAAAATTTGATTCACGTTACGGATTAGAAGTAATCAGCAACTCAGTGTAATGAGGCACCTCCACTCTGCATCCAGGGTCAATGACGTGTGAAATGAAGACAAGCGTGAGGACATACTTGTATAAGCTCGATTTCGAATTCTTCCATTTCGCGGTGTTTTGGTCTCCAGAAGCGGGGTGGGGCATCCCAGAAGTTCTGGAACAATGGGTGTTCTGGCTGTGCCGAGACCGAGGTCTGCTGAACGGTATCTGAGAATGTCTTGCGGTACTCTGCTGGAGCTGCGGGATGTGGGTGGGCCGGTGTTGCGGCTGTTTCTGTGTGAGCGGGTATCTGTGGAGTACGGTGTTGCTTACTGGATGGCCAGGTGCGCTTTCCTATGAAGCTGATGAGTGGCCTGTGGACTCTCGCGGACAAGCGAATAGTACAAGGATGCATTGTGATGGAAAGGGAAGGATGACAAATCTGCTGACGCCATGACGTTATTGGTGCCTGTTTGTATGTGTTAGGATCAAAGGCCATTGCCAAACAGAGACGGACGTGGGATCCGAATTCCGACAAACAACGAGGCTGTGCATAGGTATATATGATCCCAAGATACAGTCTGGGACAGCGAGGAACCAGATCGATACCTCCGTTCTGCCTCGGTTGATACTATCCGCCATGAACAAAATCCTACAGCAGTACACAGATCTCTCCGTCTCCTCCTCAAGAGACCAGGTCTCCCAAGCCTTCAGAACAATCCTCTTCGGTATGCCGTTGTCCTAGTTACCCACAAGCCCCTGCTCACCAAACTAAAGCCTTGCCGGCAAGACAACTCGATGCAGACACAAGAAAGTCTCTAGCTCAACTCATACTCGACGATCTCAGGGCCACTCTCATCGACAACACCATCTCTCGCTTCCCAAAGGATGGTATGTCCTACCATCGAGATCTTATGTCCACCCCCTGATGGCCACATGCGCCTCTAGATGCGCCGCTCGCCCTCAGCACCCTCAAGAGTCTCGGCGGAACCCCCGAGGTTGCAAGCGTTCTCGCCACTGCATCCAACCTTCGTGGTCTCCTGAGCCTATCTACAAAGATTGAAAGATCGAAACAAAACGATGCATTGCGTTGCATCGCCAACACCCTGCTTCTCATCGAGTCTCCCCGTCTCACTTTTGTTGGCGTCGAAGTAGACGGTGGAAATGCCACCATTGGTCTGCTCCAGGTCCGCCATCTTCCTTTTTCATACGCCTTGCTATGCCTTTCCCTCATGATTCTTCTACAGAAATCCTCGTCTGTCGAACATATCTTCATCGTGTCCAGAATTCTTTTCCTTTGCACTGCAACGGCCTCGTCAGCCGCTCCGTTCATCGAGTGGCTAGTCGAGCACAAACGTCCTAATGCTCCAGGATCCGGCACAGCAATCGATATACTAGGAAACAAAGTGGATGATCTCGTCAACCTGATCAAGGAAGGGAATTGTGCAGCCAGGGAGGCTCTCACAGATTTGCTCAAGCTGATATTCAATCTCTTCGTCCATTATCCCAAAGTCCGTCGCTTCCTTGAATCATTTATCTTGGGACTAATGTGCTCTCTATCTAGCTCGTGGAGTGTGAAGTCCAGAGTCCCGAGGTTACAAGTTCAGACGCCGATGACAAAGTCATGGGTGATTACTGGAGTTCTCGTTTGGATGCGTGAGTTCCGCCCTCTTTCTCACCTGCTGGTGTAACCTATGCACCGTTCGCAGTCTATTGTCACCGCTCCTCCGTGCCTTCCATTCTATTCCTCCTTCCAGCAATCCGTTGGAAACACCGTTACCTCACGTCATCCACTCTCTAATCATTGTGCCCGTTGGACCAGCCACCCGAAATCTTTGGTTCGGCTCTCAGCCCACAACCTCACCGTCCGTGCACTCGCCTGCCGCTTCAGCTAGTTCTTCGACATCTGGTTCGCCAGGCCGTGATAACCCCCTCTCCAGCTTAAAAGAAACAAAATCGCGATTACTTGACCGTGCGTCTTCGGTTCTTTCGGCAGGGAGACGTTCCTTGTCCTGCTCCTCGGGATCACGCTCCTCCACTCCCACGCTTCCAGACTCTGCCTTGCGCGCTTATGAGCTATTGGATGCAACCCTCGCTCATTTCATGCCCGGTGACATTCATCCAGATGATCCAAGTGTCCGAAGTAGGGTTCCCGAAGGAGACACTTTGGATGATCTAGTTTCCCCCCTAGTCGTACTCATCACCCGCTTTTGTCTGGGAGATGAAGACGCCAGAGGTAGGTTGCGGAATTGGGTCATCCCTCCCACCCTCGATCGAACAAAACCTTTGGAACAACGGTCTGATCTCTTGGGCCGATGCCTCCGACTCTTGCAGAGCCTGTATCACAGCCGGATAAACAGGGCATGTGGAGAGATGTTTTTTGCGATGTGTGATTCCGATGGTGAGTGGAGTAGTTGCTTTTGTTGCTTGATGCTTAGACGCCTGGTGGAATCAGGCAACACCCTTGGCGGGTATCTTGGTTACGGTAACGTTGCTGGCCTTCTCTTCCACAAGGGTCTATCCCCCATACCGCCAAGATCGGGCTCGGGCGCACCAGCAACCACGGCATCCGGTTTACCCATCAATCCCATTACCGGAACGGTCGAGCAAGAGCATGAACCTATCGAGATGACTGACGAAGAAAAGGAGGAAGAGACGGCGAAATTATTCACACTTTTCGATCGGTTAGAAAAGTCGGGAGCTCTACCGCCCAACCAAAATCCTATAAGGAACGTTATACAACGAAGACAGCTAGGGTAGTGTTTGTATGGTCTATCAGATACGACGTCACGCCTTCCATTATTTATCTGCACTTTAGCTTCATTGTTGCCGTCGAGTATACCAATATCCTATATTCTGGTATAGTAAAACTGGTGTAGTCGAAGTACCCGAAATCCCCCAGTTGGAAAACTGTGGGTAACGTATGAGGTCCCAACGCTTTTAAAACTAGATAGCGATAAGCAATCAATCGAACGAGATCTTCTGGCCCTCAAATTGTGCGATTCCACCCGACCGTGCACCTCTACGTCCTCTTCCTCGACCGCCTCGATCACCTCCTCGGCCACCCCTAAATCCACCTCGGCCACGATCACCACCTCGGCCACCACCGAACCCTCCACGACCACCACCGAACCCTCCACCGAACCCTCCGCGACCCCGTCCCCCACGGTCACCCTGGGATGCAAAGCTATCAACGCCATGAAAATAAGCACCCTGACACCAACGCACCTGTCCACCACCCCGTCCTCCTCCGGGACCATCCCTAGGTTGGGAAAAGTCCAACCTGAGAGATCTACCATCAAGCTCGAAGCCCTGGAGAGCCTCGTGTGCCTTTTTTGCGGTTTCAACGTCACTAAACTCGACGTAGGCGAAGCCTTTTGGTCGGCCGCTATCGCGGTCGGTAGGGACACGGACGCTCTTGATGTCACCGTGTTCGCCGAAGGTTTCCCATAGGGTATCCTCGGTGGCGCTAAAGCTGAGGTTGCCAACGAAGAGCACACTTGAGGCCGGACTGTGCGTATCGCCGAAGCTTTGTGCACGTTTCTCTGCCGAAGCCTTCTTGTCAACGGGGTTACTTTTGTCAATGTTGACCGCCCTCCCATCGATCTCCTTCCCGTTCATCGCAAGGGCCTTCTCGACAGCTGCGGCAGACTTGAAGTTCACATACCCGAAACCGCGGGATCGTCCTGTGTTCCGATCCATTTGAACATGTGCAGATTCGACCTCTCCACATTCCGCAAATTCTTGTGCCAACCAATCATTGTCGACGTTCCATGATAATCTACCCACGAAAATGCCTTTTGTTTCTTCGTCGGATGTCGTGGCGCTGGCGTCTACGTCCGCCAGCTTGACTTTTTTGGGGGGTACAGGAGCCTCGGCTTCCGCCTTGCGTTTCTGGTTTGCTCCTGAGTCGCTAGGAACAGAAGCTTTGGCAGGTGCAGCCTTCACGGGTTTGGACGTAGTTTCCTCGTCGCTGCTATCGCTCGATGATTCTTCAGAACTTTTAGCGGGTACCGTAGCAGGTTTAGATGCTTCCTCATCACTGCTATCGCTCTCCTCGCTCGATGATTCTTCCTCTGAAATCATGGGTTAAAACAGAAAAGAAAAAGCGTTAGTCAGCGAGAACAAACTTTTTGCAGGTGCAGCCTTGGGCTTGGGGGCTGGAGGCGCCATTTCCTCGTCACTGCTATCGCTCTCCTCGCTCGATGATTCCTCCTCTGAAATCACGGGTTAAAGCAAAAAAAAAAAAAGCGTTGGTCAGCGAGGACAAACTTTTTGCAGGTGCATCCTTGGATTTGGGGGCTGGAGGCGCCATTTCCTCGTCACTGCTGTCGCTGTCCTCGCTAGAAGATCCGGGCTGAGGTTTCTTGGGAGCAGACTTTGACAGAGCAGACGCCTTGGCTAGGATTTCCTTTGACGATGCCGGCTTTGCCGTGGCAGGTTCAGGCTTTTTGGATGCGACTTTCTTGCTTTTCTTTTCTGACTTTGCCATGGCGAATTTTGAACGCAGGACGTGAAAGTACTTCGACAAGCTTGTTCGATCTTTGCGATTTTTTTTGGACGATAAACCCACGTGACCTCAGTGGCTTACTGAGCTTACTAATAATACACAAGTAGTTACTAGTGCCGCTGGGTAGTACCGCTACTACACCGACATATCCGAGTCGCTCACCATGGATGACGATTTCGATGTAATCATACTTGGTACAGGGTTGTCAGAGTCAATCGCCGCCGCGTAAGCTTCTTCTTTGGTCTTCACTTTCACTTGTTAAACGCACATCAGTGCTCTCGCCAAGGCTGGACACAAAGTTGCCCATGTCGATCCTAACCCCTTCTACGGTGCTGACGAAGCTACTTTGACGCTAGACGAGCTAATTCAGTGGGCGGAGGCTCACGAAACAAATCCCTCTCAGGAACTCGCTCGGTATCGCACCGACTATGTCTCTACGACTCATGTGCTCCACGCGAAGCAGTACTCGATTTCATTATCGCCCTCTGTCATTCCATCAGTCGGCCCTTTTATATCCTCTCTTATATCTTCGGGTGTTGCTCGTTACGGTTCATATAAACTCCTTGGTCCTGTCGCGATGTATCGAAACGGCGAGTTCCGGGGCGTCCCGCAGAACAAGGAGAGTATTTTCCAGGATCGAAGTATCCCCTTGATCGAGAAACGCCGGCTTATGCGCTTCCTGATGTTTGCTTCTGGGGAATTTGAAGACAGCCCAGAGCTTCAGGGTAAAGAGGATTCCCCCTTCGACCAATTTCTTCACCAATCCTTCAGTTTAAGCGAAGAAATAGTTCAAGCGGTTATGTTTGCACTCGCGTACTGTGACTTTTCTGGAGGTGAGACAACGACATTTTCTCCCATCACATTATTCAAGTAGATGTTTAGAATCGACGTCAGCTGCGCTACTCCGCATGCGCAGCTGTCTAAGATCAGTTGGTCGATATGGATCATCACCCTTCCTAGTCGGCTTTTATGGAGGGTCTGGGGAGTTGTGTCAAGGGTTTTGCCGTGCGGCTGCTGTAAACGGTGGTGTCTACATCCTTGGGCGGAAGATTTCTAGCCTCGTTGACCGCGCGCCGGGACCAGAGCGACGGTTTTCCCTCGAACTTGAAGATATTCCTGATCCCCTCCATTCCAAATATATATTGTCTTCGCCAATCCACGTGCCTGAGCACTTGCAGTCTCGGGCGCATTACATCACCTCCGACCTCACACGACGACGGGTGCAAGGGGTGGCCCGCTGCATTGCCATAGTAGAAGGCACCCTTACACCTCCTCTCGTGAATGGGGGCGAAGGTGTTTCCCCTTCCGAAGGGCAGTCAGACTCGTTTTTTGTTGTCTTCCCCCCTGGATCCCTCAACGGTGGGTCCCCAACGTCATCCGTGCATGTCTTGACCGCAGGTGCTGGCACAATGTCCGCTCCTTCAGAAAAGAGTATGTACAACTTTGATTGCTGATGCGTAACCGTCATCTGACCTGGAGGCAATAGCCATCATCTATCTTTCTATGGCACTCGAGGATTGTAATATGTCCTCAAAAGCCCTGCTTCATCCTTACCTGGAGGCTGTCCTGGAATCAACTCGTACCAATCAGTCCATTTTCCAGTTGTTCTACATGCAACACCTCCCATCTGCCAATGATAGGCCACGTCAGGGAGGGGTATCAGAATGCGTTGTCTTGCCATACTTGCATCCAGATATCTTTCAATCAGTCGAACAGGCTACACGGGATGCCGAAACTGCTTTCTGGTGTATTACACAAACAGGTGCCCCAGAGATGACCGTCGATAGAACGAAGGGTATTTGGATGAGCGATGGCGTACATGACACGAATTCAGATTACGAGTTAGAATAATTTAGGAACGCTGGAAACATCTTGTAATTCCTGCAAAGCCTGGGGGGCTTTCGTGGTCCCTCGCTTTCGATATTGATGTTCGGAATCTGGAGTATATGCAACTGCAAAACTGCTAAGTTACAACTCATCTAGCTTCCTATCCAGTCTATGCGGTCTCGACAAATGCCCTGCCCTTCTCGATGTTCTGCTTGAGCTCAGGCAAGCAAGCCGCCAACAGCTTCTCCTCTTCTGCAGATAGAGGGCCAATTGGATGGATCTTCTCAACACCGTTTACCTAAACCATCTCGTCAGCTTATGGTTCGTTGAAGGGTCGTAGGTACTTACACCGAGCTCAACATTAGACGAGAAGAAATCGATGCCCTGGTCCTTGTAGAGGGGACTCTCCACGAAGGTAGGGGTGACAACACCCTTCTCGCCGTTCAAGCCACGCAACAAGGCATGGGTGAACTTTGCACCGGCATATGCCATCGAGAGCGTTGCGCTACCTGCACCGTCCTTGGCCTTGACAACCTCATCACCGCCAAATTGAATGCGGTTCACAAGCTTTTCATAGACCTCACCCTTGATTCCCTTCCCATGCTTGCTCTGGGAGAGCAGAGGGACAATAGTTGCGCCACTGTGACCGCCGACAACGATGATTGGCGCCTCGTTTGGAGAGACACCAACAATACCGGCGGTGAAGCGGGCAGCACGAACAACATCCAGGGTCGTGACACCAAAGAGGCGGGCAGGGTTGTAGACGCCTGCTTTTGCGAGGGTGGAGGCAACGATGGGAACAGTGGAGTTGACGGGATTGGAGATAACCAGTATGTGCGCTGTGGGAGAGACACGCCCAATGGCGCTTGCGAGGTCACGGACAATTGAAGCGTTGGTCTTGGATGGAGAGTCAGCATTCGAAAGAACAAAAGAATGCATCAAAAGTCTACTTACATTGAACAGATCATCACGCGTCATCTGAGGCATTGTTAGTGGGAAGAAGAGATTTGCACTGGTAGGACACATACGCCAGGTTTTCGTGGGACACCAGCAGGAATGACAACGACCTGGACACCAGCCAGGGCCTCATCGAGTCTGTCGGCGGCATACCCGTGAACCTACCAAAAACTTCAGTTCTCCTAGTCAATGCCAGCGGACAACTGAACTTACCTCACTTGCAGTATCGACGTGGCTGACATCGGCGGCGACACCAGGGGCACCTCGAATATCGTAGAGGCTGAGTGACGTGACGAGTGGGTCGTTTTTCAGCAACAGTGACAACGGTTGGCCTATTCCGCCTCCAGCACCGAGGACTGCAACTTTAGTGTTGCGCGCGGCGGTGGTAGAAAAGAAGCGGGACTGGTTGGTGAGGGCACGGGCTGCAGCACGAGCAAACATCTGGTTCTCTGGTTGTGGTTGCGAAGGAATCCGAAGTTGAGCTGAGGAACTAAAGGAAATCCACAGTGGCGGTGCGTGGCTGTGACGGGACCCCGGCTTTCCTTTCGCAGGACACGGTGGGAGATGCTGACTAAGCTGGTCATATGGAGATCGAGGCACAGCTGAGCTACTATCTATGGGCTGGTTATGCAAACAGATTTTCACTTCTCTCCTGTATCTTAATGCAATCACAAAACTTCGTAAAAATTCCACAGCCCTCCGGGCAACCCTGTACCCGCCAGTATATCATATTTCATTGTGAGTACAGGGAGGAACAAATGGACGACCCAGACATTCTGGCGAGGACACATAATGCACTGAAACACTATATAACAAGGAGAACAGGAACAATCAGTGTGCAAATGCAGCAAATCGATGAGAGCATCGTGCCGGGAGCCGCTCCTGAATGTAACGCCATGCACCCGAGCCAACACACGGAGATGGTCGCATGTCAAATATTGATATTGCTCGATCAATTCATGTATGTGCTCCGCAAGTACAGGCAGTAAGGGACCGGCAGAAAAGATGGACCACAAATCCAAATCATCTACATGTATGCCAATGAATTGAAGATCACGATATAGCACATGATATCCAACGTGCGAGTCACATATGATCGGGGAAGTCACAAAGACACTGAATGTACAGTAGGCAAGGCACTGTACACAGTCAGAAAATATAGGCCCATGAAATGATGCAATGGCCACTGGAACTCACTGATCAGAGTGAAAAGCAGAAAAAGGAGTGGGACAGAAAATCAAAGATAGAGGAGGGAGAGGAATGACAATAAAGGAGGGAGAGGTAGAAGAGTAAATGAAAAGGAGGGTCATCCACAGAAAGGGGTCGACTGTCTCATCACATAAGGCAAGTTTTGCTGACAAAGACGGTAATCCAGACTGACATCCCATCAGTGGACGCACAATTTTGAAAGTGAGACCTGGACCACTTTTGGGTCCAGGAATCAGGTCAAATGCTAGGTGGAGGTCTGTATTACCTGGCTGACTATTCTGACTACTTTTCACGATGGAGATGTTGTTGAGCGAGAGTGATTCTGATGACCTGTCAATCTCCATCAAGACTCATAGTGTGTCACATTTTCGTCACGCTGACTAATCCTGGCTGAAGCCTTATTGGGCACAAGGAAGTTGATGGTCAAGAGATTGATCAAGAAAACAAATCTACAAACTACTGTGTAATGAATGTAGGATAGTAAGTTCCTGGCCCTGCCTGTATTATGATTGCTCACAACATGGCGGGGACTTAGGTACACTAGACCTTGCGAAAGACTAAGCTGAGTACTAAAACTTAATGACAGTGAAGTCACAAATGGATTAGACTGGGGTCTGTGATAAGTACAGGGCTACTTATATACTATTGAGAAGTGCGCACAGACCAACAGCCGAATAAGGAAAACATAAAGGAAAAGATAGATAAGGAAAATGGTATGATGATAAGAAAAGGAACCAGGCACGGATTAGGGTCTAGGCCATGACGTCATTGCTGACTCATCTGAGTCTGGACCTTTGTCACGTGACCTGATTATGTAATAGATTACGTAATGCTACAGGGACTACTGGAGCGGAGGAAGATGAATCCGGCTTGACCAGTTGTAGACAAAAGTTTGAAAAGTTTTTAAATACTATAACACTATCCCCTCTCTAGGAATCGCATTCCAGGCGATTCGGCAACTTGCGCTCAGAAACCTCTGTCAGATTTTCATATTTTTGGAACAAGGCAGAGAAATTTCCCATGGTCATGTTAATACGGCGTGGGGCGGATGGGTGCTTTTTGTGAAAAGCTTTGACAGCTTCGGGTGCATTTGACAAATGCGCTGCCTTTTCCCATGTACGGTCTGATATGTCCCAGCCTTTCCAATGAACCAGGTATTCTAACTGTCCTTGTTTAACCTGAGACTTCACTACGTAATCCACCTCGTACTCTTCTTCTCCCTCTTGGTTGACTATTACCGGATCCGGAAGACGGACCAGTTGCCCTTCCAACGGTTCTCGAGCCGGTTTGACTCGTTTGACGTTAACCGTGGGATGTATGTGCATGGAATTAGGCAAGTCGAGTGTAACTGCATTTGGAAGGACCTTCGTGATCTGATAAGGTCCGATCCAATTCTGCGTCATCTTTTTGGAAGGATAAGGTTTTTTTTTTTTTTTTTTTTGAATCCATTATTGTCCCGTGTGGGGTAAGACTACCCTATGTAGGACAAATCTAATCTAGGTACTGGGGGGCACCCGTGCCCCCACCGCATCCCCAGTCGTGTGAATGCCCCCACGAGCGAGACCTGAGTCCCCCCGTCGGTCCTGTCGTTCCCGGCGACAGTTTTTATAAGGTAATTTGAGGTTGTCCGTGGATAACATGACGAAATCTCCGATTTGATAATCTGGAGCTTTGGACCAATGCTTGTCCGCTTGCTCTTTCATCCGGTTCTGAGTTTCTTCTAACGCCTGCTCAACTTCTTTGTGTGCCTTTCCACATTTTTCTAAAAATGCACCAGCCGGAGATAAATCGCCTTCGAATCCCATGCGTGGGAAGTAGTTTTTTGTTATAGCGAAGGGGATCGTTCCGGTGGCAGTAGAAAGGGAGGAATTATGATGGAACTGTGCTATCTTCAACCAATCAGCCCATTCCGTTTGACGTTTAGCCACGTAAGCGCGAAGATACTGCTGGAGTTCTTGGTTCATACGCTCTGTTTGGCCATCGATTTGGGGGTGATAACATCAGGAAAAACCTCCCCCTGATAATTGTATGAAATTGTTGATATTATCAAGAAAAAGCAACAAAAATCTGATATTTTGTAGAAATACAACATTTCTTGCATTTTATGTTGATATCCTGGCCCCCCCAAATCATTTCAAGAATTCTTGAGAATAATGCATATTACAAGCCAATTATTAAGAAAATATATGGATATTGCCAGCTAATTATGAATTCTGCAGCCATTCACTACTCTTCTTTCAGTTTCACTTCACACAAGTCAAGGATAGAGATAGATAAATCAATTATATTGCCAGTAGCAGCTTTATCTACTACATCTCATGTACTAATCTATCACTACAATAATGATGGGCTATAATGGTGATGATGATGATGGTGAGATGAGGGAGGATCAGGATCATACATGAGTGAGCTGGAGGTGGTGGCAGTGGTGGCATACACGAGCGAGAGTGAGTCGAGCAGTTGGGTTGGTGAGTGAGGAAAAACTTATCTCATGAATGGCCATGGGGCCGTTGAGCCCACGCCAGCCATGTTGTATGAGTTGAGGTTGAGGTGGGAGATGGAGGTGGGACATCCAGCCCCGAGCGGCTGTGTACGAGGTGAGAGATGGTGGTGGTGGGTGAGGAGAAACATACCTCGTGATGCCGGCGGGGCTGTTGAGCCCGCGCTGGCCATGTGTTGGTGTCGAGGTTGAAGGTGGGAGGTAGTGGGGGGGAGACAACCCGAGCGGCTGTCGTTGAAGTGAGTGGATGAGGTGATGGGTGAGGAAACACGAACCTCGTGATGCCGGCGGGGCTGCTGAGCCCACGCCAGCCGTTTTTTTACGATCGAGTTTTGAGTTTGAGGGAGCGAGGTGGTGGGGGAGAGATAGCCCGAGCGGCTCTGTACGAGGTGAGAAAGGGTGGTGGTGGGTGAGGAAAAACACACCGTGTGCTGCCGGCGGGGCTGTTGAGCCCACGCCAGCCGTCGAGTTCGAGGTCGAGGTCGTTTGCGGCTCTGTATGAGGTGAGAGGTGGTGGTGGTGGGTGAGGAAGAACACACCGTGTGCTGCCGGCGGGGCTGTTGAGCCCTCGCCGGCCGTGTTGTTCGAGTTCGAGGGTGAGGTGGGAGGTGGTGATGGGGAGACACCTATTACGAGGGTGAGTGGATGTGGTGGGGGTGAGTGAAAACTCACCTTTGACAGCCGGCGGGGCTGTTGAGCCCTCGCCGGCTGTGTTTGTGTGCTGTGTTGAGGTGGGTTGTTGGGTAGATCGAAAATGCTGACGCGGCAAATTCAATGTGGTCACGTGACCTGCTCGCGCGCGGATTTTCGTCAAGTCCAAGCATTAGGAAAATTAGGCTACATCAGGAAAAACCTCAACGGGTGTAGCTGCCACTACGCACTATAGATAGGTCTATCACATACAGATCGTGATGTAGCCAACTATAAATATACAAAGCTATTCATGGGCTATATATGCGAGATTCAAGGTACTGAGCTCGAGATCAGCTTCGGAGAGTAACCTGTCAAATCTATAGCAAACATACTAGTACACCCTATCCTACTTGGATCCCTGAACATCGATAGAAGAAATCAAGGTCAATAGGGACTGTCAAAGCAGGTTAGAATTACACCACGAACATTTGAAAGAAGAACAAGTCGAACTTTCTTAGCTACAAATTCAATCTCCGCTTGAATTATGCGCAGCCACAATGCTGTGCTGTGGCAGCACAATTTTTGAACCTCCGACTCGGTCAAACCCCGAGCAGATTACAGCCACAATGCTGTGTCAATTTTCATTTTCCGACGCTGAATGCAGAAGGTGGTTACCATGCACAGCCACACACAGAGTCGCAGCATCACAAGGCATGGGACCAGTGTTTCCTGTACCCTTGTACCCCAGTTCATCATGCCCCAGCCCACTGAGCGCCAAAAGCTACTCCAATCACTTGCAGATGCTCGACAAAAGCTTGAGCTCCAGGTCTATGCTAATATCTTACGTCAGGCACTGGCAGAAATCAATCACCTCCTTTCCGACCCCGATTCTAGTGCCAGTGCACCTACTACTTCTGATGCCTCTGATTCAAACTCGGATTCAAGTCCTATGACCACTGATGATGAAAGCAATCCTTTATCAAGTGTAGCTGAGTCTGTTACACCCTCTGATGTCAATTCTATTGATCTTCAAGTGCAGGCAGCGACCATGATCTATCATGATCTGATCGCTGCCCTTGAGGATGAAGTTGAGCAGACACATGTTCTTCACCCTCGCCCACCTATTCCACGCCTTTCTCAGATCCATCTACTCGAGGAATGGCGAGAGACAGACCATGAGGACCATTATGTGCGGAAGGTTAGAGTTGCTCCCTTAGTCCTTGATGCGCTCATCGAGATCATCGAGGATCATCCCATTTTCCACAACAACTCCACCAATCCCCAGCGACCTGCCAATCACCAGCTCCAGATTTTCCTCAATGGTGCAGGCCACTATGGTAATGCTTCCACCTCTCACGATATGGCAGAATGGGCTGGTGTCTCCGTTGGCACTGTTCATAACTGCTACAAGCGTGTTATGGTTGCAATCCTTCATCATCACGATACGTTCATTCACTTTGACCCGGATTCGCCAGAAGACCAGGAGGAGAAAAGAAAGGCTCAGGTTTATGTGGAGAGAAGGACTTGTTCAGCATGGAAGGGTGGGTTTTTAACAGTTGATGGCACCCCATTCAAGCTCTTCCAAAAACCTGGCTGGCACGGTGAAGGATTTTATGATCGAAAATCCAATTATTCACTTTCCAATCAGGTGTGTATTATTTCCTTTTTAATAGTATAATTAATTGGCTTTTAGATTGTTATTTTCCCTCACAACCTGAAAGTTGTTGATTACGCCATTGGCGTACCAGGAAGTCTCCATGATTCAACTGCGTTTTCACGTACGCAAATTGCCCGTTCGCCACAGCAGTACTTTGGTCAAAACGAGTGGTTATGGGCTGACAGTGCGTATGGCTGTCAGCCATGGTGCGTGGTGCCATTCAAGAGGCCTACAGAAGGAAGCTTGACAAGGGCTCAGAAAACCTTCAACTACCATCTATCAAAAGTATATCTCATATTTTCTTGAATTATGATATTTTCATTGATAATTATTGTTCAGGTGCGCGTTCGCTCTGAGCACTTCTATGGATCTCTCAAAGGTTGATTTCAGTCACTATGTAAACTCCGTTTTCAAATCCAGGGAAAGGAGGAGCTGGATTATGCGAACGCTTGGGTTCGGTGTTGCCTGATTCTTCACAACATGATAATTGAGATTGAGGAAAGGCTCAGATTAAAGTCATCAACTGAATTTTATGGTATGGCAAGGGAGAATCAAGAAGATGATGAGGGCAGAGAAGCCGAGGAGGAGGAGGAAGAGGAGGGGGAGGGGGGGGAGGAAGCTGACGAGCAGGCAAGGACAGAGGGACAACAATTCCGCCAGCATCTTATGTGAAGCCTCTCACACCACTTGACAGCATGAACATAGCAATCCGAGTCATCATTCAGAAATGCTGGTAGTACGGACAAAAACTAAAAGTATATCACGAAATGAAACTGAGGAATGGATGCATGAACAACTAGTATTTAATCACTCGGAAATCAGATCATCACGCTCACCGGTCGCCATTGCCTGCTTCATTGCCTGTTCTTGGAGCTTGAGACGTTGCAGCTCAATGCTCAGCTCCAATTTATGAGTCTCTGCTCTCGTTACATCAAGATGATACTTGTTCTGCTCCGACTGCATCCAACGTTCATGCTCGCATTTCGCGTCCTTCTCACGAGTGCGCCCCTCCTGTGTCCAACATTTCAACTCCCGATCGGCATCACGATCACGCGATTTCTGTTCCTGCATCGATGCGATTTCTGTTCCTGCATCGATGCGATGTCCGAGAACATCGCTCGTGTTGAAACGACTCAACTCAATCAAGAGCTAGCGCTATCATCAGACAACATGTCCTAGCGAAACCACATCAACTCAATAACTAGAGCTGAGGATCAGACTAGGCAAGCAGGAGCGCTTGGCCCATGAAGTTCAAGAAGAGGAAACTCTAGGAGAACAAGACTGGGGAGCCAGTGCTTGTCAACCTGGGTTTATATACTATTGACAGTGTTTGTACATGTTGTGGCTAAACCTTAACTATATGACTAGGTATGACTAGATATGAGTCATGGCGAGTAACAGCCAATAGCGTATATGACTAGGAAGCGAGATGAGTCAGCGTGAGTCAGTATGAGTCACAGTGAGTCATAATGAGTCATTAAGAGTCTGAGTCATGGTGACTCGGTATGAGTCATGGACAGTGGGGAAGATGCACAGCCACGCACAGCCACGTTACGTAAGCGAAAGGCTAGACCTAGCTGATGTCAGCAGGTCACGTGATGTGATCTTGATAAGATAAGATAACAGAAAAGGGAGAGAAAGCGACTAAGTCCAAAAGTGAAAGAGAAACATAGTAAGCGTAGTGAAGTGTAGGAAAGACTAGGATAAGGAACTGAGCGTTCGTAACACGTGTGGCATCACCTACTTGTGAGATGGCTTGGTTGACCGGCGAGGTGCGGGCTCGTTTGCGAGATGAGCTGCTCGGCGGAGAGGAGGTAGTAGTGTCAGTAGAGAACAAATTCTTCGTCTCGTCGTCACACGATGATGCCACTTCTCTATCAGGTGTCGGCGTCTTCCGCTTGAGGTTGAGGCTGGCGAACAGCTTTGCCGTTGCCCCTTCGAGATCCGACTCATCCGATGGTGCAGCAGAGGCAGGCTGGGATGCATTGCATGATATCTTGTCTTGCGGGGTAAAACGGGTGGTAGGTTTTAACGGCGGAGGACGAGGAGGGATGTAGGCGTCATTCAAGGAAAAAACATGGGGTTCGGAGGCCATGATGACATCATCATCGAAGTTGGCGACAACATCAAAGATGCTGTCAGTGGGGGTGGGCTGGGGGGGTGCAACATCCTCACGAACTTCCCCTTCTTCCAGATCAGAAGTTGGAGAAGCCGGAGCAGAAGGTGGTTGGACCCCAGGAAGGGCATGAAAATGGTCGGAAGAAGCAGCGGGAGTAGATTTGTTTGTGGTCGGCACGGACAGAGGCTGGTTAGCTTTCACGGTAGGTACAGGATCCAATGAGAGCGAGATTGACGGGCGAAGCTTGAAAAGAGAAGCAGCTTCGGCCGCGAGATTTTGGCCTGGATCAGCAGTGGATGCAGCAGTGTTATATGCGGGATTCGTTCTCCACCATCCGTGGAGGGAGGAGAACCATGGGAAATCACGATGGATATTGTCTGGGGTTTTGTTAGCATATGTACTTGGGATACGGAAGTACATACCGATCAAATTTTTCGTACCGTTCGAGTTTTGAAGATCTTCAATGGTGAGACCAGCACCCGTCTGTCCCAGGCGCTTCAGCTGGTCATTGTATTTGGTGTGAAGCCTGTTTAGATATTAGTACAAAGATCTCTATTATAATATGTACTTACGTGGCGAGACGGCGCTGGACAGCACCTGCAAACGCACTTGGTTTGTTCTTGAGCTCGGTTGCAAGATCTTCCTCATCTCCAAAAATATGTTGCGCGAGCTCCTGAAATAACACCTGCTTGGTAGTTCCCAACTGCGACTTAGTGCGACCCTCCTCCTTTGCTTCCTGTGTCGAGTCCGAGAATAGTTTAAGCCGTTTTTCGGGGTTGGCGTTGCACCATTCGATGAGGCGATCAGTGCGACTGGAGAAATTCTTGTCCCAATAGATCTTGGTGGCTTTCGAGGATGATTTGACCATGGCTGACCGAGCGCGGACGATGATGATGATGAGGGCGACGACGACGATAGGCAGCAGCATGCCTGCGTCGTCGGAGTTCCGAAATATATGAACTCCAAACCCCTTGGTTCGTTTCCTTCCCTTACCTCACCACTGTTCCCAACCTGCTTTGACAGTCCCTAATGAAGTCGTTCAGAAAGAATGTCTTAGCCAACTCATAAACCGTATCTGAAGTCCATGTCTGGTCAACCTCGGCTCCCATCTTTGGCACCAGATGACAAGGCCGAACAATCTCATCGACGTAGATGATGGCGGCGTTGACGTGTCGAGCGAGACACAGTGTACATCCCCACTACTGGGTCCAGCTCTCGCAGAGGAGTGAACCATTCAACGTACGCGAGCGGACGAGAAAACCTCCCAAATTGCTGCGGGAGGGTAAATATCGCTCGGACTTGAGCAACCCGTAGACCTATTGACCGTGTGTAGATGTTCAGCCTCAAGGATGATCACCATCAGGAATAATCACGCTAACCTTTGAGCAGCACACTGGCACCCTGTTCCTCCGAATCACATTCCTCGGCAACCCTCACTAGCGCCATGTCGAAATGAGCAGGTGTCGCGTTTTTGCAGCTATTGGGTGTTGATGTTCTAGCTGGTGTAGCACGCAGCCGCCATTTTCGAGTTTTCTCACCAAGCGGTGACGACAGTGGAGCCGTGATATTGACCTGCTTATAGACGTTGAACCTGTCTTGATGACCGGGAATGATTTGGTTGTCAGGTAGTATGTGTTTCGCGAGGAATTCTTGAAGGGCAGGTACGAAGTCGACGGCTCCGTGTACGGTTTGTAAACGCTCGATAGTTTGGCTTGGATACGCTGGATGTTTGGCGAGAGCGTGGCTGACTTCATTGTCGTCCAATGTAGGACTCAGACTTTCTACCCTGACTGATCGAGCCTCTGACTCAGTGTCAGACCCTGTGTCTCTCGGCACAATTGGGATCCCGAGATCTCGGGGAGCGCGATGGGCTTCTAGCCACTCGAGGAATGCCCCTCGCAAGAGAATAGCCTCCTGACGCTGCAGCCACAGCGCCATCTGTTCCGGTGAAGTTTGGGGATGTTGAAATGCTGTCGGATTTCTAGCTCGATGAATATGTCCTTGTGAGAGTGAAAAGTCGCAAGAGCCTTGTCGAGCTCATTGAGCGACTCTTCTGTCTGAACATGGAGTTGCGCAAAGTAGGTGAAGTCGAGTAGAGCACGTGCAACAGTGAGAACACGGTCTGGAACTGCTCCCGCGAGTAGGCCGATGAACACCTTCTGCATCTCCTTGTGCTCGGTGCCAGTCCACTGTTTGATGCTGGAGATTCCCTTGCGAAAATGCCGTAGCCCCGCAAAGTTTGGCATGACCTTGAAACAGCGGTCGACCTCTTGACTTCCGATGATATCTGAACACCACCGCACCAAGTGGTCCTTGAAAACGCCTTTGTGAATTTGGTGAAGAAGGTCCGGAGTGAATGCCAAGAAGATGTTTGCGTGTGGTAAGTCCACCCAAAAAGGCTTGTACACTGCACGTAAGCCATCCGCTTCAAACGCGACAGGATGTTGACCTTCTTTTCGTCTGTCCAGCGTTTTCTTGGTGGTCTCGGGGTCGCGCAAAGCAGACGAGAGAGGATCCCCACGGTTCTCTCCTTTGACAAGGCACTTTGGGCACTGATTTTCCTTGCAACAAGCCACAAGATATTGTTCAGGAAAGTCGGCGACGTAGGCTGCCAGGATCGGATAAACACGGCGCACGCAAGAGTCTGCGCTCACCATCTCCACACCATGCTCTCCCGCAGCGATAAGAGGCTCAAGAAGCAGTCGCATGCAGTGATGAAAAAGTCGATATCCAGCGAGCGAATGGGTCTGTGGAGTAAAGCACCCCAATGTTGATGCAGGCAGGTAGCCAATCAGAATCGTTGCGCATGAGCCAAGTTGACGCCGTTTTTCCTTCGAAATATTTCCTATTGACAGGTATACGGGCCAAGCTGTCTGGTCCCCACAAAATTGCGATAGCTTCGTCTTGTCTGATGCGAGAATAATGGGTGCAATCATGGCCCCGGCAGGAAGCTCCCTCTGGGAAAAAATCTTCGTAGGTAGTTCATTGTTTACTGAATGACCCCGGACATACCTGGGTGTCCCACCACCAATCAGCTGACCACATCATCAGCAACACTGCAAAAAGTCTGAAGTTACTGGAATGACTGGATCAGTGAAACCAGTACGCCAGTTGCTTAGTTGCCCAGTCATCCAGTCATCCAGTCATTTCAGTAATCTCATTAGTTCATTAGCCCAGTCATGAAGACATTTCAGTTGTCTTAGTGGCCCAGTTATCCAGTCATCCAGTCATTTCAGTAGTCTCAGTTATCCAGTTATCCAGTTATCCAGTTATCCAGTCATTTCAGTAGTCCAGTGGTCCAGTCATCCAGTCACTTCAGTAATCCAGCCAGTCCAGTTATACAGTCATCCCAGTCATCCAGTCACTCCAGTAACCCAGCCACTCAGGGGTCCAGTAATCCAGTCACTCCAGTAACCCAGCCACTCAGGGGTTCAGCAACCCAGTCACTCCAGTAACCCAGCCACTCAGGGGTTCAGCAATCCAGTACCCAATTACTATTTCACTATATTTTACAATTATTTCACACTTTATGTAGTTCAGGAGTTCAGGAAAAATGTGAAATATATCTGTCTAACTAGTACATGTATTGTGCTACAGTGGAAAGTGGTGGTGGGGCACGAGTGGCTATGTATCATGTTCGAGGTGAGGATGTGGTGGTGGGTAAGCGAAAACTCACATAGTGAGGCCGGCGGGGCTGTTGAGCCCTCGCCGGCCGTGTTTGAGTGGGTGTTGAAGGTGGGAGGTGGTGGTGGGGCACGAGCAGCTATGTAGCATGTTCGAGGTGAGGATGTGGTGGTGGGTAAGTGAAAACTTACCTAGTGAGGCCGGCGGGGCTGTTGAGCCCTCGCCGGCCGTGTTCGAGTGGGTGTTGAAGGTGGGAGGTGGTGATGGGGCACGAGCAGCTATGTTTGAGGTAAGTGGATGTGGTGGTGGGGGAGTGGAAACTCACCTAGTAAGGCCGGCGGGGCTGTTGAGCCCTTGCCGGCCGTGTTGTTCGAGTTGGTGGTAAGGTGAGGTGGTGGTGGTGGTGGGGGAGACTCGAGTGGCTGTTGGTGAGATGAGTGGGTGGGTCAGTGAGTGAGTAGAAACTCACTTTGCATTGCCGGCAGGGCCATTGAGCCCTCGCCGGCCATGTTGCTGTTGTTGTTGAGGTGTGGTGTAGTGGTGTGAGACAGACTCGAAGAAGTGGCACGGCAAGTTCAACTTGGTCACGTGACTTTTTCGCGCGGATTTTTTGTCAAGTCCGAGCATTAGGGAAATGTAGCTACACTTTATTAGGATCTCCTACACTAGATAGCTACCATATTTTTTGTACACTTGTGTATGCCTTTTTGTACACTTTCAATAGGTTTGATCTCCACATACTTTGCTACACTTTTAACTACACACTTACTGCGCTTTTTTGTACACTTTTGCTACACTCAATCTAGCTATACTTTCCCACACTCTTGACTACACTTTTACTACGCTTTTTGTACACTTTAGCTACACTCAATCTAGCTACACTTTTACTACACTTTTACTACACTTTTACTACACTTTCTTTGTACATTTTGCTCACTCAATCTAGCTATACTTTCCCACACTTGTAACTACACTTTTACTACACTTTTTTTGTACACTTCACTACACTCAATCCTAATACCCTTTCCCACATTGTTAACTACACTTTTAGTACACATTTTTGTGGACTTTAGCTATAATCCATCCTATGAATGATTATAAAATGTCACTAATTAGAATGACTCTATTAGATGACTGAGTAGTACTGGAGTGATTGGGTGAGCTGAGGGCTGGGTAACTGGATAACTGGTATGACTGGTGTGACTGAAGTGACTGGATTACTGGACCACAGGGTGACTGGATTACTGGAGTGACTGGATTACTGAGGTGACTGGATTACTGGAGTGACTTGTGTGACTGGAGTGACTGGAGTGACTGGAGTGACTGGAGTGACTGGATTACTGGACCACTGAGTGACTGGATTACTGAAGTGACTGGATTAACTGGAGTGACTGGATTACTGGAGTGACTTATGTGATTTATGTGACTGGGGTGACTGGAGTGACTGGATTACTGAACCACTGAGTGACTAGATTACTGGAATACTGGATGACTGGATGACTGGAGTAATGAGACAACTGGATTGCTGGATGACTAGGGCACTGGGCTACTAGGCTACTGAGATAACTGGATGACTGGAACACTGGGCTACTGAGCTACTGAGACTACTGAAGTGACTGGATGATTGGATGACTGGGCTGCTGGGTTACTGGAACTACTGGATAACTGGAACACTTGGCCACTGGACTAATGAGACCACTGAAATGACTGGATGACTGAGCTACTGAGACTACTGAAATGACTGGATGACTGGATGACTGGGCTGCTGGATGACTGAGACAACTGAGACTACTGGATGACTGAATGACTGAGCTACTGAAGCTACTGAAATGACTGGATGACTGGGCCACTAGGCCACTGGGTTACTAAGACTACTGAAACTACTGAAACTACTGAAACTACTGGTTACTGGGCCACTGGACTACTGATTTAACTGATCCAGTCATTCCAGTAACTTCAGACTTTTTGCAGTGTTGCTGATGATGTCATCCCGCAGCCGATGATGGCCTGCGGGATCTTGGTAAACACGGCAAGGTGTGTATACCATCTGGTTCACAAACAGGGGGTTTCCAAACAGCTCTCTAATGCATTGCACTGCATCCCGCAGCCAAACCTCTACCTCCTCCGTAATAGGCACTCCATTATCATCCACGCAGTCGCCCGTGACCATAACCTTTTTACAAGTCCAGTCAGCACCGTGAGGTAATGCATCGACTTTCTGCAGAAACGAGCACGTGTTGTGAAACGACGCCTTCATGCGGTTTCGCGTCTATTGATTACGAGTGAACATAAGTTACAAATAGTACTTGAAGCAAAGGCTGGCACACTTACTATTGGCATTTTCAGAAACTTGTCTATCCGAGTTTGACCCAAGTGCTTCATCATCCAGGCAGCAAGATCCCATTCTTCTTCATCGGCAAATGGTGTGTACGTGTGGATGTTGTCTTCTTGGCGCTCCTGATGATAGCTCTTGAAGGAATTTTCCGCCTGACGGAGAATAGCTCCGGCACCCTCAAATACTTCAAAAAAGTGTCCATTGGTGGTGGGATTGTCGTTTTTGTCGTTCTTTACTTGCTTCGATCGTTTGAGTGTGCGGGAGCATACTGGGGATGGTGAGCGACTGCGAGAAGGACGTGTAGGTGGCTCCCAATCTTCTAAGCCATCTGGGATGATTAACGAGTTTGGTTCCGGCATTTGTCCATGATCTTCTTCAGCTTCATCAAGGTCAAAATCTTCTGTCTCGTCAAAGACAGAGACATCGCCAAGAGTATGGGTTACCATGTCCTCCCAGCGCTGTCGACATTCTGCTCGCTGTGCAACATGTCGTTTGAGGCTGGCTAAGGTGGGCAATGTTTTGCCACAGAAGCCACAGAGATGGTCGTTGAATGGCATTACGTTTAGGAGGTTGGAACGATCGGAAAAGATAAGCTTTTGTGGTGAGTCATGTGAATTATCATATCTCTATCACTTCGGCCTTGCACGGCGGGTTCCGATGATCTGCCTATTTCAACAGCGATCAACAAGCATTTAAAGTTCTCCTTCAAGTCGTGTTGTTGACGTGTTCTTTGGTCCTCTTTTGAGGCTATAAAACTCAATGGTATGTCCCGATGATGACCTCGCACCCGCTATTTGATCTGCATTATTTTTTTTTGTGCCTAAGCTCGTCAATTCACCCTCACTCTGCTCGACTACAAGATGTCTCCTCCTCCGTCCCAAAAACGACAGGTTGTGCCCGGGTCGTCACGCACATTGCAAGTGCCGGGCACTCCAAAAAATCAGGGTGGTGTAAAGCCAGTACAACGTACTCTAGCTTCAGTGGCCACCACCCCAGTTCGGAAGCCCACAACGGCCCGGGCCTCATCCGCCAAAACAGCCTCGTCCACCAAAACTCGTCAACCTGCAACTGAAACGACTCAACTCAACTAAGAGCTAAGACTCACAATAGACAATAGCGAGCCGATGAACTTGGCTGAGGTTCGATGAGGAAACTCCAGGAGAACAAGACTGGGGAGTCCAGTGCTTGTCGACCCGGGTTTATATACTATTGTCAATGTTTGTACATGTTGTGACTAAACCTTATCGTAGGTGACTGGGTATGACTCATACTGACTACTAGCCAATGGCGTAACTAGCTCTACTGCGGAATGAGTAAGCGTGAGTCATATGATGAGTAATGCTGACTGATGCTGACGAGTGAGTAGTGAGTCATCAGTTAGTAAGCGAAGGTCTAGACCTAGCTTATGTAAGTAAGTCACGTGATGCGATAAGATAAGATAACAAAAGAGAAAGTGAAACGACTAAGTCCAAGAAACGAAGAGAAACCTAGTAAGCGTAATGGAACGTAGGGATGATTAGGATAAGGAAATGGAGCGTTCGTAACACTACCCCCTCTCTATGGATCGTATTCCTAGACGATCAAACTTCGATGAGTGGACCTTGATTCATCCACGGTACTCCATCTGCTGGTGGAGCAGCAGCGACCTGAAGGTTGTTGTTCGTCCAGGTTACTGGTGGTTCGAATGGGTTACCATCGTTTCCATCGACAGGAATAGGGTGGGGAGCACCTACGAGTGCAGGGTCGGGAATAGGAGGTTGAGCGAGATCAGGCCAGTTTGTGGGCCATTCCCGCTGATCAGGGTTCTCTGCCTGTTCGTCTATCACATTGTCCCACTTGCTCAGATCCGGATGCCATACGACTAGCTTCATCCATTTTGTCGTCCAGTCCCAGTTAGCCTCAATAGACGTGGACCGTCTGGTCACGATCATCCGAGCGAACATGAGATACTGAATGGCGATGGTGATGACGACGATGGTGATGAAAGCGAGGAGGGAGGGGATAAGCATGCGGAGGATCCAGCCGTTGCATATGATGAAGACTATAAAGAGGAGGGAGAGGACGAAGTTGCCTCGATCCCGAGTAAAGTTTCGAATGAAGATGTCGCGGAGGACATTCTCCCAAGCGTAGACGTCGTTGAGATCCATTGGTGATGATGGTGGTTTGTGGAAGAGAAACCGTGAGAGTGAAGACCGTCAAACATCAGTCTCTTATACCTGTTCGGTATCCGGCACGGTATTCAACCAATTGATTTGTCCATCATCCACCTGACTCGTTAGGTTGTCATACGACTGGAATAGTGACTCGAATAGACTCCGTGACATGCGAAGGAATCGTGGGGCGGACGGATGTATCTTGTTGAATTCCCTTATTGCATCCTGTGCATTCGTGAGATTAGATCTTGGTTCCCATGTCCGATCAGATTCCGCATAGCCTTTCCAGTGCACGAGGTATTTCAGGGTTTTTCCCTGTAAGCGAGAATCAACGATGTAATCCACCTCATATTCATCATCTCTGTCTTCTGTCACAATCACGGGCCCAGGTTTATCAACGGTTTGCTTCCGTAACCTGTCCTTATATGGTTTGACACATGAAACATTAACGACGGGGTGAATTTTCATGGTACGAGGAAGCTTCAAACGTAGTGCGTTCCGTCCAATCAGGTTTGTGATTTCGTAAGGGCCCAACCATCGCGGTGACAGTTTCTTAGATCTCTGCACCAGGCGGAGATTAGCTGTAGACAACCAAACTTTCTGACCAACCTCGTAAAATGGTGATTCAGAACGGTGTTTGTCGGCTTGCGTCTTCATACGCTTCTGAGCTTCTATTATGTTATCCTTGGTTTCTTTCAACGTGTTGGCAAGCGTGTCAACGAAGTCCGTAGCAGCGGGTGCTTTAGATGTGTAATTCTCTATTCCCATCCTCGGGGAATATGTGTGTGTGACGTTGAAAGGTGCCTTAGATGTAGAAGCTTGCTTCTTCGAATTGTATGAAAATTGCGCAATTGGTAACCAATCAGTCCATTCTTCTTGTTTTTCTGACGTGAATAGACGGAGATACTGTTGTAGATCTCGATTCATACGTTCAGTTTGTCCATCAGTTTGGGGATGAAAGGCGGTGGAGAGTTTGGGCGTAATGCCAAGACGTTTGCATATGTCTTTCATCACTTGAGATGCGAATTGCGGACCTCGGTCCGATATGATGGTTTTAGGAAGTCCATGATGTTTCCATACATGGGTTAGGTAAAGACGAGCCGTGTCGAGTGCGGTGACTGTCTTGTTGCACGGAATGAATTCGACCTCTTTGGAGAATCTGTCGACTACGACAAGAATAGAATCGAATCCATTCGAGAGCGGCAGATCGGTAGTGAAATCTGCAGAGATATGTTCCCAGGGAAGATCCGGAACTTCAAGGGGATGGAGCTTTCCAGAAGGAGCATAGTTTATCCCTTTGAAACGTGCACATCTGTCACAGCGTGAGACATAGTCTTTTACGAGCGTTGCCATTCCTGGCCAGGTGTAACTACGCTGTAGCAGTTCGATTGTCTTTTCATATCCTGGATGTCCAGCAACGGGCGTATCGTGATGGAGTTGGATAATCTCCATGCGGAGATCTTCTTCTTCAGGAACGTATAGTCTTCCTTTCTTGTCAATCAGAATTCCATCAGACTCTTCACAAATGCCGTGTTCTTTACAGAGTTTCATGACTTCTGTTTCACGTATTTTGAAGGTTGCTTTTCTGATTTTGTCCTTGATCAGATCGGAATCGGTTGAGAGTTGAACAGTTGACGTGGCAGCTATTCTGTCCGGAGGTATTACAAGGACAGCTTTGTTATCTGCTTCGATACCGATTGCGTGATCTTCTCTTCTTGATAAGGCATCGGCTTTCCCCATTTGGGAACCTGCCTTGTGTAACCATTTGAAATTGAATCGGCTAAGATATTGAGACCAACGTGCTTGGCGACGATTTAGATCTTGCCGAGTCATGAAGAACTGAAGGTTCGCGTGATCGTTCCAGATTTCAAACTCGTGCTTGGAACCTTCCAGATAATGTCTCCATTGTTCTAGACTTCTGATAACGCTTAGCATCTCTTTATCCGCGATAGGATAGTTGCGTTCTTCCGGTGACATGGAGTGGGAAGAGAATGCGACGGGATGCCATTTGTCTCCTTGTTCTATAGATAGAACAGCACCTGTGGCGTAATTAGATGCGTCCGATTCTAGACGGAAGCGTTTGTCGTTGTCTGGAAAAGCGAGTATAGGGGCGGTGATGAACTTCTGTTTCAGCATGTTGAATGCATTACGCTGTGCATCTTCCCATGCGAATTTCATATCCTTCTTGGTAAGGTCATTCAAGGGTCTAGCCACTTGGGCATAATCCTGAATGAAGCGACGATAGAAATTTGCTAATCCGAGAAAGCTTCTGACACCTCTGACATTTGTCGGAGTTGGCCATTCGGTGATTGCCTTGACCTTATCGTCGTCCATCCTGATTCCCTCGGGAGTAATTGTCATTCCCAAGAATTCTACTTCTTTGGTATGGAAGACACATTTCTCTGGTTTGACGAAGAGGTCATTCTCTTCTAGGCGATGAAGAACTTCTCTGACTATTTTGGCATGGACAGCAGGGTCGTCGGATTTGGTAAAGATCATGATGTCATCAATGTAGACAACAACGGCGTCTTCCATATCCGAGAAGATGTCGTTCATCATGGTCTGGAATGTTGCAGGAGAATTGCATAATCCGAAGTACATTACCAAGGGTTCGAAGGCGCCACGGAAGCATACGAATGCGGCTTTAGATTCATCGCCTTCTTTGATGCGGATGTTGTTGTATCCCCAGCGCAAGTCCATTTTGGTAAACAGTTTTGCGCCTTTCAGTTTATCAACCAATTGGGAAATGAGGGGCAGCGGATGATTGTTTTTCACCGTGTGTTCATTCAGATAACGGTAATCTTGAACCATGCGTTTCTTGCCATCTTTCTTAGGAACGAAGAACACGGGAGAAGTCTGCTCAGATTTGGAAGGACGAATGTATCCTTTCTTGAGCTGATCATCAATGAATGCGCTGACTTCTTCTTGTTCCGTGACAGAGAGTGGGATAAGACGACCCTTTTTCGGCTTGTAGGTGTCTTTCAAGTCAATTGCATGATCCCACGGCTTACGGGTTGGCATGCGTTCAGATTCCTTTTTCTTGAACAGGTGAATATACTTGTGATATTCTTTTGGAACAAGCTCTTCCGGAGTCTTTTCCATTTTTGGTTCAGGTACATCCCTCTTTGCGGTGTTGATGTGACGAAGAGAGTTTCGTTCTTCATCATCAAGTTGACGTGCGAACGGTGGTTTATCTCGTAAAACGGAACAAGACCAAGGACAACGTGTCATGTGGACCGTTCCTTTGTTCCAATCTATTTCTGGATTGTGTTGCTTCAGCCATGTGTATCCTAGTATCATCTGATTCTTTCCGAGATCAGTGACTTCAGCAATGGCCTTCTCACGATGTCCATTGAAATGGATAACGATTTCCGCACAGTGTGTTATCTGTCCAGCGGAGTTGTGTGTTCCGTCCACGTTGTATACCGTCAGTGGATGTCTGAGTTGCACAAGGGGTAATTTGATTTTATCAGCCCATCTCCGATCAACGAAGATAGCGTTAGCTCCTGAATCAAGAAGTGCTTCTGCGCGTGTGAAGGCAGAAGGGAGACGTTGCGAGGCAATAGAAGTGGATAGCTTCAGTTCTCGATCCGTCGTGCGAATGAAACGTGGTCCTGGGTTTTCGGAAAGATATCGGATTATGGAAACGGAATTAAGCACCTGACTAGAGTCCAGGCCAAGCTCATGATCAACATGAGACCCCGTTTGACTGTGTGAATAGTTTACAGATTTTCCTAACGAGTTAGTTGCGGTCCGTTTGCCCAGATCATTCAGGCCGCTTTGCCTTTTCCCTTCATTTCGATGTCTTTCATATTGTAGAAGTAAGCCTTCATTGCGTCGAATGAACGGCCTTCAAGAGCGCTAGATTCGGTAGACAGTTCTCTCACCTGTCTCTTCTGAAGTTTGCAAGCACGTTTGTGTTCGCCTCGTGACCAACCACAGTTCTTGCATTTGGTACTAGGTACCGGACATTGTTGTTTCAGATGCCCCGGTTTCCCACAGTTCCAACAATTTCCTTGTCTCTTCTCTTTGAAATTGCTTGTGGCCGCCTTTACGACGGATGGTGCTTCTTCTTCTTCCACAATTTCTCCTTCTTCGATTTCGGCAGAACCTATATCCATTGGGGCACCACGACCTGGTTGTGTGCCCGTGTTGGTATATTTATATCGCTGGGTATCACCTGCGGTTCCTGTCTTGATCATGGAGATAAGCTGTTTCCTTCCTGCAAGGAGGCGTAGCTCTTCAACATATGTGTCATATTTGTCGAGCCGTCCTTTCTCCATTAAGATCCGATGTGTGATCTCTGGATCTGCGTTTAGCTCTAGGAGTTCAATGTGTCTCGCGTCATCCCAATCGTCCATAAGGCGGTGAGTCTGGAACATGGTAAGGAATTTCTCCATAGACACCTTGCCTTGTTTCAGATTCTTGATCTGATTGCGGTGATATTCCACTTCGTTACCCGAACGGAATTGATCGGTGATTCGTTTGTGAAACTCGGCGGAAGTATACGTGGTTCCATTTTCCAAGATGTCGTGTGTCATGGCTCGTGAGAAAGTAGCGGCGTCTCCTCCTGTCATTCGACTAAGGATAGCTCTGATCGCCGTCATTCCGGTTAACACGGTGTTGTTTTCATCTAGCCATGCGCGGACTCTTGTCCACCATTCTTCGAACTTCTTTCCTCTAGCTCCGTCATAGTCTCCTGGATCTTTGACGATCTTGGATAGCTTAGGTCCGCTAGGTCCGACCGTAGGAGCTGGTATTGCGCCAGGCACTTGAATGGCTTGTACTTGCGCTTCAAGCTGCAAGATATTATTGTTTAGATTTTGGTTTAACCTCTGAGCATTGGTAAGCTGATCCGTCATTTTTTCCAACGCTAGTCTCAACTGCGTTCCAAGATCCCGTATGGACGCGTCACGATGACCGAGAATGCCTGTTAAGGCAGCTGCTAAATCTGGGGCGAGAACCGACATTCTTGAAGCACTAGAATGGAAGGAGTAAAACTAGATTTTTATTTCAGATCTCCTGAGATCCTTCAAGGGTTTCTCCTGATAACGAAGCAGGGGCGTCTCTCTGGTAAGGTGGCGGTGGAATGCTTCTTCTGATGGAATGAGGCGCGGGATAGTAAAGTTGTACTCCTGGTGCGTTTGTCTCTCTTAGTCCTCCTTCGTCTTCACTGTCAGACTCTACCAATTCTGGTATAGATTCTCTGTCCTCTTCTAACTCTGCTTGTGATATAACAGGGGAAAGGGGAGGAGTAGGGGGAGTTACAACACGGTTTCTGTGTGTTACAAGGATATATGCGAAATCAAAGGTAACGCGAAGGTCGTCTGAGAGAATTACGTGGCCGAAGATGAGGTATGAAAGTAGTAGGAAGGCCTGTAAGCTGTACTGGGCGAATCTTCCTAAGAGGGACGAGAGGCTTATGGCAGCGAGTGCGCCGAGTAGGACGCGGGGTTGGTACTCTCTCCTTAATACGTATATCGGCGTCCTCTGGGATACCTCTAAGTAACCTGTCGCTTCGTCGGCGTTCACGTATCCGATCGTTAACGTTCTCTTGAATCGCTTTCTCACCTGCCAGGGATATAAGCGTGTGATAGAGAGCGCGGCGGAAACTTTCCGTACGGCCAGAGATTCCAATGGGGAATTTGTGTTGAAGAGCAGAAATATCCTCGTCGAGGCCTGTCCAATCGATGGGCTCAGCGAGCGGGGTTGGGGCTCTGGGGATGGAGGAGGCACGGTAATATAACTCTTCAACGCCGAAGGCGTCGGCTAGTATCTGCTGGGGGTTGGGCGGCAACGGTGCCCGAATAGCCTCGATGGGAGGGAGCGACGGAAGTCGACGAGTGCCGATCTGAAGATTGGCAGGATGATGAGGTAACCGAAGGGTACCGAGAGGGTGAATATAAACCTCAGAAGGTAAATGGTATGGGTAGGAGGGAATTACCGGAGGTTCTACCCAATCAACGTAAAGATCCGAATAGTCAGGCTCTGGGACTATCGGCGCTGAGTACTTCTCAATGAGCTCCCTTTCTCTCTCAGCGTGTAACGCCTGAGTACGAGCGTAGTCTTCCTGGACACGAGCGTTCTCTCGCTCGAGGTCGTCGATGATGCTGGTGAAGCCGGGATAGACCTCTACAGCTCGTTCGAGGTTTCTGATGACGCTAGTGAAGTCGAGGTTGTTCTCGACGGCGGGGAGATCAAGTATACCGTTCCACTGGATGGAAGGTACAGGGGACGCGGCGCGCTGAGATGCGGTGGGGTTGCTCGACACTTATTCACAAACAAGGTCAGCGATGACAAGGCGCGTTCAAGCAGCGCGGTACCCACTAGTGATCAACGGTTGAAGTGGCGTACAAGGACACGTGTGGTAGCGACGAGACGCTAAGACAAAAGAAAATATTAGTCTTGTTCTAATGAAACGACTCAACTCAACTAAGAGCTAAGACTCACACTAGACAATAGCGAGCCGATGTACTTGGCTGAGGTTCGATGAGGAAACTCCAGGAGAACAAGACTGGGGAGTCCAGTGCTTGTCGACCCAGGTTTATATACTATTGTCAATGTTTGTACATGTTGTGGCTAAACCTTATCGTAGGTGACTGGGTATGACTCATACTGACTACTAGCCAATGGCATAACTAGCTCTACTGCGGAATGAGTAATCGTGAGTCATATGATGAGTAATGCTGACTGATGCTGACGAGTGAGCGGTGAGTCATCAGTTAGTAAGCGAAGGTCTAGACCTAGCTTATGTAAGTAAGTCACGTGATGCGATAAGATAAGATAACAAAAGAGAAAGTGAAACGACTAAGTCCAAGAAACGAAGAGAAACCTAGTAAGCGTAATGGAATGTAGGGATGATTAGGATAAGGAATGGAGCGTTCATAACAGAAACCGGGACATCCAAAACAGCAATGTCCGGTGCCTAGTACCAAATGCAAGAACTGTGGTTGGTCACGAGGCGAACACAAACGTGCCTGTAAACTTCAGAAGAGACAAGTGAGAGAACTATCTACCGAATCAAGCACTCTTGAAGGCCGTTCATTTGACGAAATGAAGGCTTACTTCTACGATATGAAAGATATTGAGATGAAGGGAAAAGGCAAAGCGGCCTGAATAATCTGGGCAAACAGACCACAACTAACTCATTAGGAAAATCTGTAAACTATTCACACAGTCAAACGGGGTCTCATGTTGATCATGAGCTTGGCCTGGACTCTAGTCAGGTGCTTAATTCCGTTTCCATAATCCGATATCTTTCTGAAAACCCAGGACCATGTTACATTCGCACGACAGATCGAGAATTGAAGTTATCAACTTCTATTGCTTTGCAACGCCTCCCGTCTGCCTTCACACGCGCAGAAGCGCTTCTTGACTCTGGAGCCAATGCCATCTTTGTTGATCGGAGATGGGCTGATAAAATCAAATTACCCCTCGTACAACTCAGACACCCACTTATGGTATACAATGTGGACGGAACACATAACTCTGCTGGACAGATAACACACTGTGCAGAGATCGTTATTCATTTCAACGGACATCGTGAGAAGGCCATTGCCGAAGTCACTGATCTCGGAAAGAATCAGATGATACTAGGATATGCATGGCTGAAGCAACACAATCTGGAGATAGATTGGAACAAAGGGACGGTCCACATGACTCGTTGTCCTTGCTTGGTCTTGTTCCATCCTATGAGATAAACCGCTGTTCGCACGACAACTTGATGATGAAGAACGAAATTCTCTTTGTCACATTAACGCCGCAAAGAAGGATGCATCTGAACCGAAAACGGAAAAGACTCCGGAAGAGCTTGTTCCAAAAGAGTATCACAAGTATATTCACCTGTTCAAGAAAAGGGAATCTGAACGCATGCCAACCCGTAAGCCATGGGATCACACAATTGATTTGAAAGACACCTACAAGCCAAAAAAGGGTCGTCCAATCCCACTCTCTGTCACCGAACAAGAAGAAGTCAGTGCATTCATCGATGATCAGCTCAAGAAAGGATACATTCGTCCCTCCAAATCTGAGCAGACTTCTCCCGTGTTCTTCGTTCCCAAGAAGGATGGAAAGAAACGCATGGTTCAAGATTACCGATATCTAAATGAACATACGGTGAAAAACAATTATCCGTTACCCCTCATTTCCCAATTGGTTGATAAACTGAAAGGCGCAAAACTGTTTACCAAAATGGACTTATGTGGGGGATACAACAACATCCGCATCAAAGAAGGTGATGAATCTAAAGCAGCATTCGTGTGCTTCCGTGGCGCCTTCGAACCCTTGGTCATGTACTTCGGATTATGCAATTCTCCTGCAACATTCCAGACCATGATGAACGACATCTTCTCGGATATGGAAGACACCGTTGTTGTTTACATCGATGATATCATGATTTTTACCAAATCCGATGACCCTGCTGTGCATGCCAAGATAGTCAAGGAAGTTCTTCGTCGTCTAGAAGAGAATGACTTTTTCGTCAAACCAGAGAAATGTGTCTTCCATACCAAAGAAGTAGAATTCTTAGGAATGACAATTACTCCTGAAGGAATCAGGATAGATGACGATAAGGTCAAGGCAATTACCGAATGGCCAACTCCGACGAATGTCACAGGAGTCAGAAGCTTTCTTGGATTAGCAAACTTCTATCACCGCTTCATTCAGGATTACACCCAAGTGGCTAGACCCTTAAATGACCTTACCAAGAAAGATGTGAAATTCACATGGGAAGATGCACAGCGGAACGCCTTCAACACGTTGAAGAAGAAGTTCATTACTGCCCCCATACTCGCTTTCCCAGACAATGACAAACGCTTCCGTCTAGAATCGGACACATCTCATTATGCCACAGGTGCTGTTCTATCTATAGAACAAGGAGACAAATGGCACCCCATCGCGTTCTCTTCCCACTCGATGTCACCGGAAGAGCGCAACTATCCCATTGCGGATAAAGAGATGCTAAGCGTTATCAGAAGTCTAGAACAATGGAGACATTATCTGGAAGGTTTCAAGCATGAGTTTGAAATTTGGAACGATCACGTGAACCTTCAGTTCTTCATGACTCGGCAAGATCTAAATCGACGCCAAGCACATTGGTCTCAATATCTTAGCCGATTCAATTTCAAATGGGTACACAAAGCAGGTTTCCAAATGGGAAAAGCTGATGCCTTATCAAGAAGAGAAGATCACGCAATCAGTATTGAAGCAGATAACAAGGCAGTCCTTGTAATACCTCCGGACAGAATTGCTACCACGTCAACTGTTCAACTCTCAACCGATTCAGATCTAATCAAGGATAGAATCAGAAAAGCAACCTTCAAAATACGTGAAACAGAAGTCATGAAACTCTGTAAAGAGCACAGCATTTGTGAAGAGTCTGATGGAATTCTGATTGACAAGAAAGGAAGACTATACGTCCCTGAAGAAGAAGATCTCCGCATGGAAATTATCCGACTTCATCACGATACACCCGTTGCTGGACACCCCGGATATGAGAAAACAATCAAACTGCTCCAGCGCAGTTACGCCTGGCCAGGAATGGCTACGCTCGTAAAAGACTATGTCTCACGCTGTGACAGATGTGCACATTTCAAAGGGATAAACTATGCTCCATCTGGAAAACTTCGCCCCCTTGAAGTTCTGGACCTTCCCTGGGAGCATATCTCTGCAGATTTCACTACCGATCTGCCACTCTCGAATGGATTCTATTCTATTCTTGTCGTCGTTGACAGATTCTTCAAAGAAGTCGAATTCATTCCCTGTAACAAGACAGTCACCGCTCTCGATACCACCCGTCTTTACCTAACCCATGTATGGAAACATCATAGACTTCCTAAAACCATCATATCGGACCGAGGTCCACAATTCACATCGCAAGTGATGAAAGACATGTGCAAACATCTTGGCATTACACCTAAACTCTCCACCGCCTTTCATCCGCAAACTGATGGACAAACTGAACGTATGAATTGAGATCTACAATTGTATCTCCGTCTATTCAAATCAGAAAAACAAGAAGAATGGACTGATTGGTTACCAACCACTCAATTCTCATACAACTCAAAGAAGCAAGCTTCTACATCTAAGGCACCTTTCAACGTCACACACACATATTCTCCAAGGATGGAAATAGAGAATTACACGTCTAAAGCACCCGCTGCGGCAGACTTCGTTGACACGCTTGCCAACACGTTGAAAGAAACCAAGGATAACATAATAGAAGCTCAGAAGCGTATGAAGACGCAAGCCGACAAACACCGTTCCGACTCACCATCTTACGAGATTGGTCAGAAAGTATGGTTGTCTACAGCTAATCTCCGCCTGGTGCAGAGATCGAAGAAACTGTCACCGCGATGGTTGGGCCCTTACGAAATCACAAACCTGATTGGACAGAACGCACTACGTTTGAAGCTTCCTCGTACCATGAAAATTCACCCCGTCGTTAATGTTTCATGTGTCAAACCATATAAGGACAGGTTACGGAAGCAAACCGTTGATAAACCTGGGCCCGTGATTGTGACAGAAGACAGAGATGATGAATATGAGGTGGACTATATCATTGATTCTCGTTTGCAGGGAACAACCCTGAAATACCTCATGCACTGGAAAGGCTACACAGAATCCGATCGGACATGGGAACCGAGATCAAATCTCAGAAATGCACAGGATGCATTACGGGAATTCCACAAGATACACCCATCCGCTCCATGATCACTCTGTATGACTCAGAGTCTATTCGAGTCACTGTTTCAGCCGTATGACAATCTAACGAGTCAGAAGGACGATGGACAAATCAATTGGTTGGATACCGTGCCGGATACCGAAAAGGTATAATAGACTGATGTTTTACGGTCTTCATTCCCACGGACTTTCTTCCCTAAACCACCATCATCACCAATGGATCTCAACGATGTCTACGCTTGGGAGAATGTCCTCCGAGACATCTTCATTCGAAACTTCACTAGGGATCGAGGCAACTTTGTCCTCTCCCTCATCTTTGCACTCTTTGTCATCTGTAACGGATGGATTCTCTGCACGCTACTCCCCTCCCTCCTCACCTTCATCGCTATCGTTGTCGTCACCATCGCCATTCAATATCTCATGTTCGCTCAAATGATCGTCACCAGACGGTCCACGTCTATTGAGGTTAACTGGGATTGGACGACGAAGTGGATGAAGCTTGTTGTGTGGCATCCTGACCTGAGCAAGTGGGACAACATAATCGAGGAACAGAATTCTGATCAGCAGGAATGGCCCACCAATTGGCCTGACCTCGCTAATCCTCCTATTCCCGACCCTGAAACAACCCAAAACTCGTATTGAGATCAGGTCTACACTATCGCCAAGTAAAGCGGTTTAGAGGAAGAGAATGGAGAACAACTGAGATAGGACGGTTGAGTCTTGGGGAAAGACCAAGTGAACTAAGCTGGGGTTACCAGCAGTTCCTTGGGGTTTATATACTATCCTAACTGTTTGTACATGTTTGTATGTACTATAACTAAATAAGGAGTTACCCTGAACCCATGAGAATAGAAGCGAGATAAGGAGGCTGTGAAGCATAGCCGAGATAGCGGAGATTAAGTACATGAGGTGAAGGGCTGTGGCATAGCCATGCGCAGCACGGAGATTAACTGTCAAGGTAAGGCAGTGCGTGAGAATGAATATAACCATAATGGGCGACCATGCGAAGAGTGAAAGTGAATAAGCACGTGTCTGAAAGATAAGATGAGAGAGATTAGATAGGATCGAATGGAACGAAACGTTGAAGTCCGAAAAGTGTCTGTGAAGGTGAGAGAACCGTAATGAACCGTAACACTACCCCCTTCCTATGGATCAACTTCCAGGTGATCAGTTTTCACCGTTGTTCGCGTCATGCCACTGCTGCCATCCGTTGGCATCTACGTTCTGAGGGACGTCAAGATGAACATTGACCAGGGTGGGTGATCGTGACGGTTGACGTGAAGCCACTAGGGCTGGGATGGGGTCATCTGCATAGCGAGGGGGGAGGACGTCGGGGTGCATAACTTTCAAAGTCATCCACATCTCGCTCCACGAGATTTGGTACTCGACGATGGTGGTACGATCCGTTACAAGCATGTGAACGAATCGGAGGGAGGTGTAGAGCACTATGAGGGTGACGACCAGCGTGACGACGAGGAGGAGAAGAAGGAGGACATAGACAACGACCGGCATGGCGATTAAGAGGAAGAGGGAGGCGCTGAGGACAGTGAGAAGCGCGGTGCGATGAAGCTTGTTGACCGACATGTCGGTCTGAGCGAGGGGACGAGTGTAGGCGACACCGTTAAGGTAAGCGTCCATAGTGATTTAGAACGTATGAAGAGTATTTGTTGGGGAATGAAGGGTGGTGGGTGGGCATCCAGGCCTTATATACGTCTTCCTTCTGTTTTCCTTTGTTTATGTGGGCGCAGCCCGTGTTTTCAGTGTGCTGGACAGGTTTGCCATGAGTTTATCTATTTTGGCTGGACCATTGTCCGTGAGATTTTCTGGACGTTTCTGGAAAAGGAATAGGAAATCTGCGGGATTAATGGATAGAGCACGAGGTGCGGCTGGATTCTTTGCGTAGAAGTCCTTCAAGCAGCCCTTGGCATTTGCCAGATTAGCTCTTGGTTCCCAAGTGCGATCGGTTTCATCATAACCTTTCCAGTGCACGAGGTATTCCAGCTTCTTCCCCTTGTACCGTGTGTCAACAACGTAGTCGACTTCCCATTCATTGTCACGTTCTTCCGTAACAAGAACTGGTCCAGGCCGTGCCGTTGGCTGGCCGTCAAGGCGGTCCTTGTAAGGTTTGATTCGACGGACATTAACCACAGGGTGAATTCGAATGTCGCGTGGAAGCTGTAGTTTTACTGCATTTGGCCCTGCCAAGGCGATAATTTTAAATGGACCTAGCCATCTTTCAGATAATTTGTCTGATGCGCATGTCAAACGTAAGTTTGTGGCTGACAGCATGACTTGCTGTCCTATTTCGTATTCGGGCGCAGCCGAGCGGTGTTTGTCGGCTAGCGATTTCATTCGTTCCTGGGCCTTGGCCAGATCCTTTTCTACATCAGCAAGAGTTTTCCGCATCGCGTCTGTGAATGCTTTGGCAGCTGGTGCCTGAGAAGTGGGAGCATGTGGTTCTGTGCCCATGCGTGGTTCATATGAACGTGTGACTTCGAACGGCGATTTCTTCGTCGAAGTATGATACTTGTTATTGATAGAGAACTGGGCGATGGCTAGCCAATCTACCCATTGATTTTGTTTATCGAAGCAGTAGATTCGTAGAAACTTTCCAACTTCTTTGTTTACGATTTCCGATTGTCCGTCTGTCTGCGGATGGAATGCCGTACTGAGCTTGGTATCAATACCAAGGGCATCATTGATTTCTTTAGCGACTTGTGCCGCGAACTGCGGGCCTCGATCTGATGTGATGGATAAAGGAAGTCCATGATGCTTCCATACGTGAGAAAGGAATAGACGAGCGGTTTCTAGGGCCGAACATGTTTTTGTGCATGGTATGAGTTCGACTTCTTTTGAGAAGCGATCTACCACCGTCAAGATTGCATTAAAACCACGTGATTCGGGTAAACCCGTAATGAAATCCGCAGTGATGTGTTGCCAGGGTCCTCTAGGAACCGGTAAGGGTTGGAGAAGACCTGCAGGTGCCTGATTCGTTCCTTTGAATCTCTGACAGGTCTGGCAGTGGGACACGTAATCTTTTACGAGAGTGGCGAGTCCAGGCCACATGTAAGATCGTTGAATGAGTTCTAGCGTTTTCTCATAACCAGGATGTCCTGCAGCTGGTACGTTGTGGTGTAGACGAATGATGTCCATTCAGAGTACGTTATCTTCCAGAATGTACAACCGATCTTCTTCGTCGTAGAGTAAGCCATCAAGCTTCTCGTGAATACCTTTCTTCTGGAACTTCTGAACTTCTGTCTCAGATAGCTTGCACATTGCAAGGAAGACTCTTTGTTTGATCCGTGTCCCTTCATCTGTCAGGGTGACTGTGCGGATATTCTCGGGAGCAATGACCAATATTCCTTTATTGTCATTTTCAACTCCAACGGCGTGGTCTTCTCGTCGTGAGAGAGCGTCAGCTTTTGCCATAGAAGGTCCAGGTTTGTAAACCCAGAGCATATTGAATCTAGATAGGTATTGCGCCCAGCGCGCTTGTCGTCGGTTGAGATCCTGTCTCGTCATGAACCACTGCAGGTTTGCGTGGTCGTTCCAGATCTCAAATTGGTGTCTAGCACCTTCTAGGTAATGTCGCCATTGCTCTAGTGCCTGTATGACTGATAGTGTTTAAAAGTCCAGTTACATAACTGGAAAAAAACCGAAACTTAACTTAACTGGAGTGAAATATAACTGAAACCGAGTGAAAAATTGTAACTGGTTACGTCCGGTTTCAGTTACAGTTGTGTCACTTCCAAAATTTTACAAAACTGTACACAAACTGGTTATAACTGGTTATAAATAATAACCTATATATGGTCATCTACCACTATTTTTCCTGACTTTGTACAAATTCTTCCGACCTTATTTGACTTTCTTTCTGAATATTGAAGTAAATTGATGAAATGACTGATTGAGACACACTCAACTCAAATACACATGTTAATTTGCACTGCTGAGATTACATATTTGCTTGTATTTTACTTAACTTGACCTCCATTCCAATGCTATATCCACCAAAACATATGATAATCATGGTAATATAATAAAATGAGCATATCTTCACAAGGACTGAACCAAATCACATGATCCAGGGGTCATTTTAAAGCTAAGAATCAGGGATTTCTAATTTTTGTCCAGTTATTACAAAAAACCGGTCACAAACCGGTCACAAACTCGACCATAACTGATATGACAGTTATGTAGAGTTTCAGTTCAGTTAAACTGATTTTGCCGAAATTGATAACCAGTTACAGTTACAGTTTTGTCAAAAGAGGTACAAAAACTTAACTTAACTGGACTTTTAAACACTAATGACTGAGAGCATTTCTTTATTGGCGATTGGATAATTCTGTTCTTGCGGAGTCATAGAATGAGATGAATAGGCAACTGGGTGCCATTTGTCTTCTTTCAGAATAGATAGTACTGCGCCTGTTGCGTAGTTGGATGCATCACATTCTAAGCGGAATTGACAATTGCTATCAGGGAAGGCGAGTATGGGAGCTGAGGTGAAACTCTTTTTCAGCGTATCAAACGCTATTTGGCATTTGTCATCCCATATGAAGGCTTGTTCCTTTTTGGTTAGATCATTGAGAGGATGTGCGACTTGCGCGTAATCTTGAATGAACCTTCGATAGAAGTTTGCTAAACCTAGGAAGCTTCTTACGCCTTTGACGTTCTTCGGCTCTGGCCATTCCAGTATGGCTGTGACTTTGGATTGATCCATTTTTATCCCATCTTTTCCTACGATCATTCCAAGGAATTCTACCTCTGATACGCGGAAATTGCATTTTTCGGGTTTTACGAATAGATCGTTTTCTTCCAGTCTGCGAAGAACTTCAAGCACGATTTTGTCGTGTTCTACCTGATTTTCTGTTTTGGTAAAGATCATCAAATCGTCTATGTAGACAACGAGCACGTCTTCCATGTCTGCGAAGATCTCGTTCATCATCGCTTGGAATGTGCCGGGGGAGTTACAGAGGCCGAAGTACATGACTCGGGGTTCGAAAGAACCACGGAAGCAAACGAAGGCGGCTTTCCATTCATCGCCTTCTTTGATGCGAACATTGTTGTATCCCCATCTGAGATCCATCTTTGTGAATAATTTAGCTCCTTTGAGCTTGTCAACGAGTTGACCGATCAACGGCAATGGATAGTTATTTTTAACCGTGTGTTCGTTTAGGTAACGGTAATCTTGTACCATGCGTTTACGTCCATCCTTTTTAGGGACAAAGAAGACTGGTGACGTTTGGGGGGATTTAGAAGGCGCGATGTAGCCCTTCTTGAGTTGATCATCGATGAAGTCGCTGACCTCCTTCTGTTCCGTTTCCGAAAGTGGTATCAGTCTTCCCTTCTTGGGTTTGAACGTCTCTTTCAAATCAATAGCGTGATCCCACAGCTTGCATAGGGGCATGCACTCTGATTCTCCTTTAGAGAATACTTTGAGGAATTTGTGGTACTCTTTTGGAACCATTTCCTCCACGGTCTTTTCTTTTTCTTTGGGAATCTGCACGTCAAGTGCATGGATAGCGGAGTATGCGGAATACTGGGAATCTCGTTCCTGGTGATCTGGATCTTGGATATCTAGGTTTGGCCTTTCTTGGAGTAGGGCACACGTGTGTGGGCAACGAGTCATTTTGACTGTTCCCTTCCTTACTCCAGTTAATGTCCGGATTATGACGTTTTAGCCACAAGAATCCGAGTATGAAGGCGTTTTTGCCAAGATCTGTGACCTCCGCAGTGACTTCTTCGCGGTGTCCTTCGTAATCTAGCACTAGCTCGGCTGAGTGCGTAATAGAACCAGCGGAATTCCTTGTTCCGTCCACGTTGTAAACGGGGATTGCATGATGTAACTTTGTCAAGAAAATGTGATGTGATTTCGCCCACTGGCGATCTATGAATATGGCATTCGCTCCTGAGTCAAGGAGTGCCGTAAGTGGAATGAATGTCCGACTTGTTTGCGGATGAATCTTGATTTCGAGAAGTATTTCACGTTCCGGCGCGGTTGAGCGCACGAAAGCATTGTCTGGGATTTGTGTGGGAGAGGGGGAAATAGAGGAATTAAGCACCCGTGTAACGCCCGGGCCGAGCCCATGAAGGGACTCCTCTGTCGGCAAAGTAATATTGGAAACTAATGTGTCATCCGTATCATCATCGGCGGAATTTTCTATTTCTAACGGTCCGTAGCGAGGTCCTCTCACACACCCAGATGCGTGTGAAAGGGGTTTCAGTTTTCCGATTTGTCGGTAAGGGTGATGTAGTCTTGGAACCAAGCCTTTGCTTCTTCCAGACCCATGCCTCGGGTAGCTCGTACCCAATCCATTTCTTTTCCTTTGCCCTTGTTTGACTTAGGAGTTTCGGTGCTTTTATCCTCATCCCAGGAGGTGTGCTCTTCCGTAAAGCGAACATTTCTTGGTGCTTTGTACTTTTTGCACATACGTTTGTGCTCTCCTCTAGACCAGCCGCACTCTGAGCATCTGGTCTTGGGTTCTTTGCAGTCTCTGACGAAGTGGTCTTTGCCACAGTTGAAGCATTTGGGCTTCCTGTCTCCGTTTGGTTTCTTAGTTTGGACGGCGTCAACGTCCATTGCGTTAGGATCACGGCGTGAGATTCTGTCTGCCGTGCCTGCCTTGATGTACGAGAATAACTCTTTCCTGTTACAGCGAGCGCGGATTGCTTCAACGAAGGTTTGGTAGTCGTCAAATCTTCCCACATTCTCGAGTAGGAATTTGACTGATTCCTGATCCGCATTGCATTCCAGAATCTCGATGTGACGTTCATCATCCCATCCATCCATCGCTTTGTGGATCTCGAATTTGGTTATGAAACTAGCGAATTTCATATCATGCTGTTTTAACCCTATGATCATCTTGCGATGATATTCTTGTTCGTTTGATGACCGGAATCTGTCCGTCATCATTTTCTCAAAGTCATTCCATGGATAGGTTGTTCCTTCCAGGATCTGTGCCATGGTAGCACGTGCAAAGTCTCCGGCGTCCTCTCCTTTCATTCGGCTAAGGGTTGCTTTTATTCCGGCCATCCCGGCAAGTACTCTGATGTTTTCCGCTCGCCAGGAGCGTACTCTCATCCACCATTCTTCAAACTTCTTGCCTTTAGACCCGTCATAGTCTCCTGGGTCGGCTACGATTTTTGATAGTTTTGGCTCAGCTGGGGGTGGTGGAACAGCTCTTCCTGCCGGGGCTTGGGGAATTGGCGTGTTTAGTATTGCCTTGATCTGATCTGTTGCCTGATCGAGATCGTCTCGTAATGTCTGATTTCTAAGTCTTTCATCTCGTAATGAATCTGTTTGGGTTTCTAAGAAAAGCCTGAGCTGTGCTCCTAGAGAGGCTAAGTCTTGATTATGGTTATTGGCGAGATTGGAAAGACTTTCTGCAAGTGCTTCTGGAAGCGCAGTTTGTGACATTGTTACTACTAATACTTGTAGCGGGGTTGGGGGAGTTTGGGGTGCTTGGTGCGTAGAACTATTCTAGAGACCTTTTTAGGGTCGTTTATGTCTCCTATCCAAGTGCGTATAATCTTTCTCCGGAAGGCGGCGGGGATCTTTATCTTTCTGATCGGCCTAGCCGGTACTACTCTCTCTGGTCCTGTGATTGCCTCCTTCTGTCTCTTTGGGGTTCTAACCTCTTCGTCAAACTTTTCGAGTCTTCTTTTAACGCTAGAGGTAGCAGATGCGGTTTTCGGCAACGAGGGTACCTTCTCTGACAACCCACATGGTACGACTAACGGGGATAGAGCGGGGAGTGGGATCGAGGGGGTGATAGGCGTCTGGTCGTTGGGGTCGAACTCTTTGCTGATGAGTGACTCTTGGCTGACCGACGCTGGCCTGTCGAAGTCTCCTAGTATCCCGTCGAATAGCAGCCCTTGGGCGTATGCTATCGACGTGTCGTGGTAAGTTGCGTATCCGCCTTCTGAGTTCTTTCCAAAGTAGAACTGCTCTGGCTCTAATGCCGTGAGCGCCCTTAGCGTCCTGCTGAAGGGTGAGAGGAGTCTAGCGGGTTCTTCTTCACCCACTGGGATCCGTGCGACTGCAGCGGCCTCCGGCTCTGTCTCAACTATGGTCGGGATCGCGGTGACCCGTCCGTGCCTAGCTACTACTGAGGCTACGTAAGGATGGTCTAGGTTCTCGGCTTGCGAGTACCTCCCGGACCGGAAAGGGAGAAGAGTGGCGTGAAAAGATGGGAAGTACACTATGAGGTCACGTTAATGTAGGTACTTGAGCGAGAGATTGTCCACGCACTTGCGACGTGATGAAGCGGTGGAGAACGATAGCGTAGAGGTGATGATGAAGCTTAGTTCAAGTGAAACAACCCAAAACTCGTATTGAGATCAGGTCTACACTATCGCCAAGTAAAGCGGTTTAGAGGAAGAGAATGGAGAACAACTGAGATAGGACGGTTGAGTCTTGGGGAAAGACCAAGTGAACTAAGCTGGGGTTACCAGCAGTTCCTTGGGGTTTATATACTATCCTAACTGTTTGTACATGTTTGTATGTACTATAACTAAATAAGGAGTTACCCTGAACCCATGAGAATAGAAGCGAGATAAGGAGGCTGTGAAGCATAGCCGAGATAGCGGAGATTAAGTACATGAGGTGAAGGGCTGTGGCATAGCCATGCGCAGCACGGAGATTAACTGTCAAGGTAAGGCAGTGCGTGAGAATGAATATAACCATAATGGGCGACCATGCGAAGAGTGAAAGTGAATAAGCACGTGTCTGAAAGATAAGATGAGAGAGATTAGATAGGATCGAATGGAACGAAACATTGAAGTCCGAAAAGTGTCTGTGAAGGTGAGAGAACCGTAATGAACCGTAACAGACCCTGCACTTGTAGGTGCTGACCACCCTATTCCCGTTGACGAAAACGATGGTAACCCATTCAAAGCACCAGCCACCTGGGTGAACAATAACCTTCAGGTCGCTGCCGCTCCACCAGCAAATGGAGTACCATGGATGAATCAAGCTCCACTCATCGAAATCTGATCGTCTAGGAATACGATCCATAGAGAGGGGGTAGTGTTACAAACGCTCCATTTCTTATCCTAATCATGCCTACACTCCATTACGCTTACCAGGTTTCTCTTCGTTTCTTGGACTTAGTCGTTTCACTTTCTCTTTGGTTATCTTATCTTATCGCATCATGTGACTTACTTACATAAGCTGGGTCTAGACCTTTGCTTACTAACTGATGACTCGCTACTCACTCGTCAGCATCAGTCAGCATTACTCATCATATGACTCACGCTTACTCATTCCGCAGTAGAGCTAGTTACGCCATTGGCTAGTAGTCAGTATGAGTCATACTTAGTCACCTACAATAAGGTTTAGCCACAACATGTACAAACACTGCCAATAGTATATAAACCCAGGTCGACAAGCACTGGACTCCCCAGTCTTGTTCTCCTGGAGTTTCCTCATCGAACCTCAGCCAAGTTCATCGGCTCGCTATTGTCTAGTGTGAGTCTTAGCTCTTAGTTGAGTTGAGTCGTTTCAAATACCGTTGTAGGCAAAAGTTTGAAAAGTTTTTAAATACTATAACACTATCCCCTCTCTAGGAATCACATTCCAGGCGATTCAGCAACTTGCGCTCAGGAACCTCTGTCAGATTTTCATATTTTTGGAACAAGGCAGAGAAATTTCCCATGGTCATATTGATTTGGTGTGGGGCGGACGGGTGCTTTTTGTGAAAAGCTTTGACAGCTTCGGGTGCATTTGACAAATGTGCTGCCTTTTCCCATGTACGGTCCGATATGTCCCAGCCTTTCCAATGAACCAGGTACTCTAACTGTCCTTGTTTCACCTGAGATTTCACTACGTAATCCACCTCGTACTCTTGTTCTCCTTCTTGGTTGACAATTACCGAATCTGGAAGGCGGACCGGTTGCCCTTCCAACGGTTCTCGAGCTGGTTTGACTCGTTAAACGTTAACCGTGGGATAAATGTGCATAGATTTGGGCAAGTCAAGTGTGACTGCATTGGGAAGGACCTTTGTGATCTGATAGGGTCTGATCCAGTTTTGCGTCATCTTTTTAGAAGGATAAGGTAATTTGAGATTGTCCGTGGATAACATAACAAAATCTCCGATTTGATAATCTGGACCTTCGGACCGATGCTTGTCCACTTGCTCTTTCATCCGGTTCTGAGTTTCTTCTAGCGCCTGCTCTACTTCTTTGTGTGCCTTTCCCCATTTCTCTAGGAATGTACCAGCCGGAGATGAATCGCCTTCGAATCCCATGCGTGGGAAGTAGTTTTTTGTTATAGCGAAGGGGATTGTTCCGGTAGCAGTAGAAAGGGAGGAATTGTGATGGAACTGTGCTATCTTCAACCAATCAGCCCATTCCGTTTGACGTTTAGCCACGTAAGCGCGGAGATACTGCTGGAGTTCTCGGTTCATATGCTCCGTTTGGCCATCGGTTTGGGGGTGATAAGCGGTTGACAGCTTCTGTTCTATTCCTAGAAGGGTGCAGAACTGTGAAGTAAACTCCGATGCAAATTGCGGTCCTCGATCTGAAACAATCGAAGAGGGAAGTCCGTGTCTACACCAAACATTGTCTCTAAATAGAATAGCTAGTTCTTTTGAAGAAATTGTCTTTTTACAAGCGATAAACTCGACTTCTTTAGAGAAGCAATCTACAATAACACAAATAGAGTCAAAGCCACGTGATTTAGGGCAACCCATGGTAAAGTCTATAGATATATCCTTCCAAGGTTCTTTCGCAACCGGAAGGGGAATTAGTTTGTCAGCTTGTGCAGTTGACTTTCCCTTCGTGAGGGCGCACATTTGACAATGTTCTACGTAGGTCTTAACGTCTTTTGTGACACCAGGCCACGAGAAATATCGAGTAACAAGATGTAAGGTACGTCCTTGACCACCATGGCCACCAATAGGGGAATCATGAAGGATTGTAAGTAATTTAGTACGTAAGGAAATAGGAACGAAAACTTTGTTTTTGTCATTTTTAAATACTATAGACCCCTCGTCAAAAACGAAGCCGTCTACCGTATCATTTTTTATTTTTTCTGATTCATTTTGTATTTGATCATAGATAGGCGAAGAAAGAGTGACCGTATTAATAAAGCCGAAGCGGGAAGTACCGTAATATTTTTGTTATGGTCGGGGTCTGCTTCTCCGTGATCTTCTCGACGAGATAAAGCATCAGCCCTTCCATTTGTAGAACCCGGTTTATAGATAATCGAGTAATTATACTCTGAGAGCAACACATTCCAACGTGCTTGACGTGGGCTCAGAGTTTGGAGAGATTTCCAATATTCAAGATTCTTGTGATCAGTCCAAATCTCGAAATGTTCTCGACCCATTAGATAATGTCTCCATTCCTGCAAAGCCCGTATGACAGCTAGAAGCTCCTTGTCATAAACCGGGTGTTACGATTCCCCATTCTTTCATTTCCCTTTACCTTGTACTAAGTCCTAGTTGCTGGTTCAAGTCCTGCCTAGGCCATTCATTTCTTACTTTGCCTTAGTCAGCGAATGTTCTCTCAAGTTCTTTCAGCTTCTCCACTTCGTCATCGCTGACTCATATGATTACTGAGCATGACTCATATGATTACTGAGCATGACTCATTCTTATTTGTCATCGCTCATTCTTACGTATTCTGACTTCTTCTATGCCTGCCCTTAACTTGTTCCTTTACCTATATAAACCCTCGAGTCTTCTCCTGTAACCTTAAGTTAGACCTACGCAATCTAGCCTGGTTACTCCTCGTTTCCCTTGAACCCTCTGAGAGTCACCATCCCACTCTTGAACGGACGCTAGGCCTTAACGTGGACATCCCATCGTTAGGCTACACTTGAAACCCTTGTCTTTGACTAGGCTTTTGCGTCTACGCTTTGACCTACCTGGTACAAGCGTAACACCGGGTAGTTCTTCTCGGCAGAACTAAAGGAATGGGAGATGAAGGGACAAGGCCTCCAGAGGTCATCATCACATTTAACCGAGAGCACAGCTCCCGTTGCAATATCACTAGCGTCTGTTTCCACTCTGACTTCTTTAGAGCGGTGTAAGAATGCTAAACCCTCTGTAGGAATAGAAATCCCGAGAAGGTCAGTAGCAAATGATTAAGAGGGATACGATAAGTTCGACCCTAAAGGGATTCCAGGGAATGAAGACAAGCAAAAGGACTCGTTTCCGGCGTACCAAACCGTTGAAGAACTGGAAAATGCTGTTCCGTACGAACAAACGGATGTTCCGGACCACTTCCTTGCTGTTAGGTCTAGTGGAACGAAGGTAAGAACGGACGGAAAGTGTTGACAAAGGTTCCGGAGTTTTAGAGAGAGAGGTTGTTGCGTGGAGAAAAGAAAGGTCGATTCAAAATAAGCAAAGTACAGTCTTTTATAGTCTGGGCATACCCGAGACTCTGATAGCGACAGAATGCTAAGTGACAGTACTGGACTAAGTATAGACAGAATAGATGACAAGACGAAAAGGAATGAGTAAAAGTAAGGAAAGTGCGACAATAAGGACGCATGGCAAGGTTAGAGATCATGGAATGGAAGGGAAGCTTACCAGCAAATCATATCAGACCTGGACAACGGTTTCCGGGGACACGGAGGACGATACCTGTGAACAAAACAAACGATCCGTGGTTTCCGTATACCACGGAACGATGGGAACGGAACATGATAGGGACGGAAAGTCGTATCTGCGGCGGAAGAGGTTGGGACATATATGGAAAGGAAGGAAAGACGTTGAGGAATGTTGAGAATGGGAAATGGGGGTAGAACGCCGGCTGCAAGCGTAGGGAATATGTGTTCCCTACAGCGGTCAGGATAAGCCAAAAGCGGAGCGGTAGTGAATTGCTGTTGCTCCGGTCCCCACAGGTATGGTGTGTCCTTTTTGGTAAGGTCATTCAAGGGACGAGCAACATCAGCGAAGCCTTGAATGAAACATCGATAGAAGTTAGCCAATCCTAAGAAGGACTGAACACTTTTGAAGTGTCCATCTCTACGCCTTTCTGAGAAATAACCATACCCAGAAAATCTACAGAATCCACAGTGAAGCTACACTTTTCTGGTTTTACGTAAAGATCGTTCTCTCTGAGACGTTGCAATATAGTTTTAACTATTTCTAAGTGCTCTGCTCTAGATTTTTCGAACGTAAAGATCATGAGATCATCGATATAAATAATGAGAACCCCATGAAGATCGCTAAATAGATCGTTCATCATTTGTTGGAACGTGGGGGGAGAGTTCGTAAGTCCAAAGTACATGACAACTGGTTCGTAAGCGCTGAATGGAGTAACAAAAGCCGCTTTCCATTCGTCACCTTCTTTTATTCTAACATTATTGTAACCCCAACGAAGGTCCATTTTGGTAAACATATCAGCTCCTTTGAGCTGGTCGATAAGTCTGGAAATGAGGGAAAGAGGGTAAGCATTCTTGACAGTTCCCTCATTTACGTATCGATAGTCCATAACTAATGTCTTTTTACCGTCCTTTTTTGGAATAAAGAAAACCGGAGATGTCTGAGGGGATTTCGACGGACGAAGATATTCTTTCGATAACTCCTCATCAATAAACTTTTTGACGTCATCTAGTTCCTGTTTGGACATCGGAATCACCCGACCCTTCTTGGGAACGAAATCAGGCTTGAGATCTATTGCGTGGTCCCACGCCTTTTGGGTAGGCATACACTCACTCTCTTGCTCTGAGAAGATGTCTAAGTATTTGTGGAGTTCTACTGGGACTTTCTTGGTGAGCCCCGCCTCAAACACTCGGCGAATAGAAAAAGAATGTTTCAAATGATAATTTACTACTTTGCACTGATTAGTACAGCGTGTGAATTTTACTTGTTTGGCTACCCAATTGATTTCAGGGTTGTGCCTCTCAAGCCAATCATAGCCGATGATCATATGATGAGTGCCAAGTACAGAAACAAAAGTGTCCATACGTTCGAAATGTCCTTTATGTCCCAAAACAAGTGAAACCTTGTGAGTGACACCACCTATCGCTCCCTCTGAGCTGTCGGCGTCGTACACTGGAATAGGAAAAGGAAGTTCTTCCAGTGTCAAACCATGTTGCTCACAGAACAATTTATCTATAAAAGTTTCGGTTGCGCCAGAATCCAATAGAGCGGCAAACTCCATTTTCTTCCATTGCTTCCCTTTGTCGTACATAATAGTAATATTGAGATCCAGCTCGTTTTTCCGATTCTGATTTCTTACATGTATTTTTGATGGGATTTCTTTTTTCGAATAATTTACCTTAAGGGAATTAAGCATGAATTGTTTTACTTCTGTCACCACGCCACTCTGGGACGCTCTTTCACAAGAAGAAGAAAATTTATTGTTAAATGAAACATGAGGTCCGGTACTAATACAACCCTTTGGTAAACTAAGTTTGTGCCTTTGAGAACCCATCTCTCTCATCGGCTGCTTCCTTTTCAAGCTTCGGCTGCCTGTGCCTTAGCTTCTGACTCAATACGGTCGCGCCAGTACACTTCCGCTTCTTGGTTTGTATATGCCGCTTGATGCGACATGTAACTTGTGCTGGTGAACGGGCCAGCGGGGTAGGGAGAAGATTGGGGAGGGTAGG